>BGPR01017241.1:0-32967 GCA_013235015.1 Araneus ventricosus
GAAGTTGCATGTATTGCTAAAGCAAGAGAAAATGATAAATTTTAAACTAAAAATGAAAATAAAGAATTATTTTACATTTAAGAGTTTAAATAAAAAAAGAAGACATGATAAATAGTAATAATTATAATTCAGAAAATTTTACAACAGATATTCCCAGGGATGAGGAGAAAATTCGAATTACTAACGTATTCCAAATTAACACATTCGAATTAACTAAGTCTTGCTTATATATTTAGTTCTATTGATCTGATTAGTTTTGTTCGTAATATTGTATAATTGATTTACCAACACCTGTTGAAGGATAAAATTTTGTCACTTGAACCTATTTTGTTAATTAAAAGTAAAAGCTTTTTAAAGAGGTTACTGAATTTGAGATTGAGCCAAAATGTTTACTTTGTGAGACCTAAAAATCTTTTTTTTTTTATTAATTAGAGCTTTATTATTAGTAGCTTATTTTACTAACATCAGTTTAAGTAGTAGCAAAAAAAAAAAATCCTTCACAAAAATAGAAACAATGTAGTAAGAAATAAAGAACATAACATTGCATCTAATTTCTCACACATGTCTGATGTTCAGTTTCTAGAAAACAAGCAAATGGAATGCAGGATATCTTTAGCGAAATTCCAATTTGGAATGCGAGACCCAAAATTGAATTCAGAACTGGAATGATAAATGATTCTTGAAAGGCAGCAATTTCTTGTGAAACCTTTTTATTACACTTATAAATTTTAAAGAATAGAAAGATTTTTTGAACGAAATTACGATTCGAGACTTCGTTTTACCTTAATTTTAATAAATCTAAGACTTCTGTTTTAATTATAATTTCTTACAAATCTATTAATCTTATTAAAACGCGTATAGAAAATAAAAAGCTTTAGAATAATTCGTGGAAAGACATTTAACGATGGTGTTAGTGATAAAACTTCGTTCGGTAACAGCTTAATACGATTTTGAATTTGTAATGTGTTATTCGTATAAAACAAAAAGAATAAAAGTCAATATTTATTCTTTATTTAATTTTTTTTGTTTATTTTATATACATATATTACCTTTTTCATTTTCGTAATTTAACATGCAAATATATTTTTTAAAAATCATCCAACCTAATGTGGATTTAGTGTTCATGGAAAAAATACCTTAAAAAAAGTGGAGAGAAAACATTTGATCGCCGATCGCCAAACAAGTAGATTTCAAACCATTTCCTATAAATATCCCGTACATCCGCAGCATTCTACGCAAGAGTTAAATGTTGTCATGCGGATATGCAAACAAGTTCGTGGAAATTCACGTGCAGTAGACTTTTCAGAAATTAGAATATCTGAATAATTTTTTAAAGGATGTAAATACAGTTCTATCTGTTTTCGAGAACATACGCAACTTTCAAGGATTTTAAAAGATTCAGTATACTGTTCTATGACTGGCTAATGATCTTATTTTGAATAGAAAAAATAAAGTTTGAATATAGGAATGCAGAGAGAACTACAATATTTATATACTGTTAAAAAAAAAAAGGGATAAAGCCAAAAAGAATTAAATGAGTGAATTTTTTATTCCATACGATTTCAGAAATCCCACCAATTTCTTTTACGTGAAAAATTGAATACTTTTTTCGAACGTTTTGCACGATTTAATACAAACATTATAACTATCAAACAACCAATTAATGTACTTATTTGGAAAAGAAATTCTTAGTACCACTGTGTTCTAGAATGTTAAGAAGACATTTTATTTGTACCCAAAATGTGTTCCTTAACATATCTATCAACAAAAATTTGAGGAATAAATTCATTCAACACTGTATTCATCAATCTATTTGTTATCAAATTTGTTTAAAAGTGTTTCTCGTGGAGAGTTTTTGGTGATAAGTATAGAGAAGGGAAAATGATTCTTAGAAATGCGTCAATTATCTGCCAGGTTATCCATGCACGGCGGTAACAGCTGTTTCAGCTCCTACCTTCCACTGCTAGAAACCACGCTTTCAGGCCAAACCACACGACTCCTCTGATTGCAAACAACCAACTGTGTTTTACCCAGCGTCACACATGAATTGCGTCTGGGATTTTCGACTTACGCTAACGCTTCATCCTCCCATATGCCGAAAGGGGAAAGTAACACAACGTTTACGTTCTCATTGGTCCGCTTTTTGGCGTGGTTGTGTAGTAGTTCAAAAGCAAGCCGCGCTGGGACCGACTCACCTTTTCTAAATATACACCCCACTTTGACATACCTAATACAATAAAATTTAAAATAACAAATATTAAATTTAGAAAAGCCCATTTGATATTTTTTAAAATACAGAACAACTGTTCACATATTTTTTCTCACTTTTTTCCGGAGAAAAAATCTTATTTGGGACCTGAACGTTCTGTTTGCATCGTTGTAAGCTCCGCCTGAGACGCGGAGGGGATACGAATTGGTGGAAACCTTTACTGTTTAGTAAACGTTCGCGCCAGCAAAACGTGTAGATCTCGAAGTGGGAAGTTGTGTCGTCTTTTTTAGTTTATATTTTGTTTTGAGTTGATGATACAGAAGATTTCCTGCACTTTACTTCTGGACCGTGTTTACGCTGTTGCCTATGTCTTTGGAATAACAAGTAGCTAGGAAGATTCCCCGCTTCAACATACTACCCTCTCAGGTAAAATAGATGGACTACTCTTCATCGTGTTTTGTGCTAGCTCTCTCGAATTCCTCTGAGGATTATTAACTTGTGGATTATTTTTCTGGTACATTGAATATTTTTTTTAATAATGGGACGTTTTTTCTGTCTCTTTACAGTTCGGAGAGAAAGATCCTTTCGAGAAAAATTGTACAGAGTTAACCTCCCCAGCGGGGAAAGGAGGATTTTGAGTAGTTTTGCTGAACCAGAATCAGAGACATGTTCCCGTAAGTATTACCTGCATTTTTTTTCTGTCTTTAAAGAGCATTGTTCTATTGTGCAAAATTAAAAGAAGTTTTAACCAAAATTTAATATTTTTGAATCATAATGGCTAACATTACAAAGTTCTAGTTATAAGTTAATTTTAACCTAATAATTATCATTTTCTACTATTTGTTAATGTAAACTTTATTTATTTATTAAATTATCTACCACAGTGCTGATATTCGTGTTGCAATAATGTTGGAGCTGCGTATGTTGATGTTCTCAAAAGAGGTTCTATTTATTTTGTAGGTTGCTATCAAACAAGTTGAGAAGAAAAAAGTGACAGATTGGGACAGGGTATGTTGAATTCCCTGCATTTCATTTCTCCATGTGAAACTACATATTTGAGTTTTTTCTCTATTTTAATGTTGAACTGTGCTAGAAGTCTTTTCACAAACGATTGATAGTTTATCGAAATAAGAAAATGCAGCCAAGTTTTAAGAGATTTTTTTTTATATAAGAAATGTTAATATAAATGCTTTAACTTTACCTATGAAGCAAATTGTTTTAGTATTATGTTTTGTGAATTCAGATGCTTATTGTCTTATTCTTTTTTGCAGCTGAATGGGCTATGAGGTTCCTCTGGAGACTGTCTGTTGGAAGAAGGTGAGTCAGCGGCTGGCGGTGTTAATAAGCTTTGACTATTTTGAACGCCCCGAGCATTTTATCATCAATGGAACTAGTCCAGAACACCAAAAGATCTCGCAGACTTTGTCACGAAAGTGTGCTTGATGAAAAGTTATCGCGTGTGTTTTTCCATCAAGTTGTAGAGTCTAGACGAGTGTCATAAGGCTGGTATTATTCCATCGTGATATTAAAGATGAGTAAATATCTAGACATGAAAAAATTTAACCCTCAGATTAATAGACTTTGGTTCCGGTATTTTTTGGCGATACCTTTGTACAGATTTTGATGGTGAGTGTTCATTTTCAAATTATTTTAATTGCATAGTATAGAACATAGTAACATTTCAGCTTGAGAAGTGATAAATTTTAACAAATGAAGTAGAAATGCTGATTGAAAGTTCTTAACAATGAAGCCATTATTACTTTGGTATACGATTTCCGGTGCCCAAAGGGAATTTGGTGATTGCAAAGATGTCTGGCGCCATCCTGTTTCTAAATTTAGATACTTTTAAATACTCTTCTTAAATAAATGTTCTTAACAACTGTTTTCGAACCGTATTTAAAAATCACGCCCTGGATTTGGGTAGTAAACAAATGCTGTAAATGTACATCTTCCCGAGTTTGCTGTTTAACCGAAAGATTCCAAAACGAAACAAAAGTATTTATTCTGTTTCATTATTTTTTAGTTAGTCTTCTTTCAGAAGTTAAGTTCTGTATTTGTTTTCTGATGTGTATGAATTTACTTTTATTCGATTAGAATGTATGACTGTAGCTGAGAAATTCGTTTCATTTTTTTCTTTTTTGTTGTTGTCCCCTGATCTATACGTTCTATCTGCTGCCCGCCATGCGCAGAAGGCTACATGTTTGAAACCGTCTACAGATCACAAAAGCAGACGCGAGAGTTTTGGCACCATGCCAGGTCTACGCGTCTGGCGCGAAAAGTCATCGATCGATGGTGCAGGAAATAATTCTTGCACATGAAACCCCCCCACCTCCTTAAGTTCCATCCTGTAGGGGGGTGACGACCCCCCCCTGGTCTCCCTTTGGGAGGAGGTTAGCGTAAAAGCCAATAGACGTTTTAGAAAAGCTAGTTCCGTTTTCTTTAAATAGAAAGATTGTTTTAATATATTTGAGCAGTTCATGAAAGATATTTGAAGTATATTAATGTTAAGAATTGCTTGTTGTCACCCTTCTGATAATTATCGTACATATATTTTAAGTTATATAACAAAATTAATGATGTTTAAATCTTTCTTAATGCTTTATAATGAAATACACTATATTTCGAATTTGTAGAACCTTACATTAAGTATATCCTCTTTCGTAGATTGTTATTACTTTGTTAATGTCTGATGTTAACGGTTGAATTGCCTGTTCTTTCAGATGTGTTTAGAAATAATAAGTTCTTATCTAATTAGCATCTTTACAATAGCTCTGTTAATTTATTAGGAACCACTAATTGACAAGAAATTCTTATAAACATTTTTTAAAATTTTTTAAACGCAAGGATTCTGGATATCCCTGTCGCTATCCTAGATTCCCCAACCCGGCCAACAACATCCCATTTGTTGCATTGTCTCATTAGCCTGGCCATTTCAACCCTTTTTTTCTTTGTTTTTCTTGATGGCAACAGAAACCGCACTTTACAAGGTAAAGCAGTTCTTCTGAGTGCCATGATTCTTTAGAACAGGATTTTTCTAGTTTTGCTATGAACAACTAACAAATGCAAGTGTGTGCCTTGAGACTTGAGGAATGTACAACCTCGACGAGAGGAATCCGCTTCGTTAAGAGGACGACATTCGGAGGAAAAACAAGGAGCCTGTTTCGAAATTCTCCGGGAAAAGGATCTTTATAATTTCACAGGCCTTGTTTAGTCCAAGGCTTCTTCAGGTATGGCTTCTTTTTTGAAAGTTGTATAGAATGAATAGTATTAGAATATTTTTTCGAATTTATGTGTGAAATATTTATTAAATGATTTCAAAAAAGCCGATTAAAGAAACTGAAACATTCCATTATGAGGCGAAAACCAGGAAAATTTCTTTTGTTTTCCATGCCTGCCACAGGTTGCTCGCACTCATCGTGTTTACGTTTTGTAGTCTTAGGAAGTATAGTGGACTCCTCCCTTTCTCCCCGAGTTCTTCCTGCACGTGTAGTCACAGTTGTTTACATTTATGCCCCGATTGGTGGCCTTTGTAGTCAGGGTCAAAGCCAAACTCCAGGCCCCTGCGTAACTTCTCAGATCTGCTTTTATTATTATTTATTTTTATTATACTGTATTATTTCGGAACATATTTCTGCGACTTGGGTAATTATAATTTTCATTACACATATTTTTTTTTCTTCCAAAATAACTGAATATTGATTCAAAAGTTGAATAATTGCACATTTTTTTGTTGATTTTTTAGATGGAATATGTTAATCTAAATATATTTTTTCGTCTTTGTAGGTACAAGAGTTTACAGTCCACCTCAGGAGGATCAGATGTCAGTGTTACAATGGACGGCAGCTACTGTGTGGTCCCCTCGGTATTCTGTTGAAGATATGTCTGTGGAGACATACCTTTTGAAGGAAGATGAAAAATTTTGAGGGGCAGATGTGAGATCCGGGGTTGAAATTCCTTTCTACCTATAAGGTCTTTCATCTGTTTCATTTTCATTCTAGAGTAGATAAACAGGAACTTAGTTGTAGATTTCCCAAGTAGCACAACATGCTGCAGTGTCATTGTACAATATTGTTGTATATTATAATGATATTCTTCAGTATTGTCCAAGGTTCTTGCCACAATTTTTTTAATGATTGTTAATATTGCTCACGCCTTCGCTACTGGACTTGTTGTAAATCGGGTGTGTTTGAGTTCTGTAACCAAATTTGTTTTCTTTTGTTCTTCCAGAATGCAGAGATCTTATCCAAAGTGCTCAAGACCGCCCCAGCTGACAACAGGCCGGCTACTAGAGGACATCCTCCAACATTCGTGAAGGACGAGCGCTACCAAAGCCCATCTCCCAGCATTCTGTGCTGGTTACTAAAGACGATCGGTGTTGCCTTGTGACTCCTGAACTCTTTCCTCAGGGAGAAGCTAGGGAAGCTATGACTTATTTTGCATAAACTATTCAAAATATCATAGGCAAATTTTCATGGTCTTAAACGGTGAAGAGGCTTGGCAACGCTTCGAAAATGAGAGTGACCTATTTATCTGGTTCCCACTTTAATCCCATCTTTGTTTTATTTAGTTTATATTTATTTTTACTAATATCATTGTATGTGTACAGTTCTTGTGGAAGTGTACTTAAACGACTGCCAAAATGCAATTTACTGCTTTCAGCTGTAGTTGATTCTAGTCTATTCAGAACTACTGCTTACGATAAGAGAAATCTTCCCAAATATTGCTGTCCTTTTATCTACAACAGCCGTGAATAATGTTGCTGCTAAATATTTAAAAAAGAGTAAGTTTGGCTACAAACATCAAAATGAAGAATATTAAGCAATATAATAATCAGGACGATAATACCAGGTGAATGGGAGCCATTGGCTTTCAACTTAAATCTGCCAATCCACAGTTACGCACTTTACTGCTAAATAGTTTCTTCAGATGAAGTTTGAACACAATAGACGACTATTATGGTTTGATGCTTCGCTTTTTGACGACAGCCCTATTTTGATTTAGAGCTGTAACTTCTCAATCTTGTTAGCTGAAACATAACTCTAAAAAAAATGTACCCTTTAAAACCATCACTGTATGAAGTAGTGTTAGAAATCCATTTATTTCCTGCCATTTCTGAAGTTTTCCTCTAATTAAAAGCCTCTTCCCCAAAATTGCATTTTATACTAACTTACAGAACCTTCAATATTCACCAACTGTTAACTTGAATATTGCAATGTGCTGATGTATTTACTATGGGAAGCCTATCCCAAAAAAAATCATTCGCCAAAAGTTGTATTCCATGACTAATGATGGACTAACCCGGACGGTTGGCCGCGACCTTCCGGTTAATGAAGAGGTTCCAGAATTGTAGGTTCATATGCCTTGCTATTCATTGACATCCACAATTGTCAAAGCAGCATGTATGATACATTCAAAGAGTGATTTGTCTGATCTAATTGAGCTTGTCGGGCATTTATGAAACAATGTCATTGACAAGTAGATGGATTCCATCCTTATGTTAAGTCCCAGCTGTATAAAAGCTATACCACAGTGGCACAGTCTTGGGGAACGCGGTCAATTGAAAAACTTCTTGACTGAAAGAAAAATGAGAGAATTTTAAATTATTCCAATTTTATTATCTTTAGATCTTCATAATGCTAAATCAGTAGTAACCATGCAAAACTGCTACCATACCAAATTATCCTATTGGCTAATTTCTATTATGCAAAGAAGCTTTTTTATATGCATTTATCGAAAATTGAATTTTATAGCAATTTTGGAAGAGAATATTTAGAACAAACAGTTCCCCTTGAGAATAAATTATTGTATGCCACTGGCTTCATTTTATATCTACCACATGTTCCCAAGTGGGAACCAGCGTATTTATGAGCTGAAAGAAGTACCACCACTGCCTAGCTGGAATGTGTCCAGCGAGTCCTCGAAGAGGTCCTTAACCCAAGGACTACTTATCGAATGAGAATCATTGTGCTTCTAAAGGTCTCATTTATTACTGTGAAATATGTACATAGAGCGAAGCGAGCTGCAAAAGTCCTTCTACATAAAGTTCTATTTTTGTATACCTAATTTTCAATATGTGGGTAGAGAAAGCAGCTCATTGGACAAACACCGGTTCACTCAATGGTAAGAGATGTGATTGTGTTTACTGCTCCTTTTATTGGCCATTGTGTAAAGTATGACTTTTTTGTACAGAATAATTAATGTAACTCAGGTATTTTTATAGGAAATTCCAGAAATAAACTAGATGTAAACCATACTTTTTGTCTCTCATTGAATTATTTTGTTATGTGCTCACTTGCAACTATTCACACATTAAAATTCCAAATAATTTGCAGCTTATCAACAAATTAATTATCGAACTTTAAACAAAGCATCGAGTTTTTTTTATTGAATTAAAAAACACTGATCTTGCTATGATTTATTTTTATTATTAATTAGAAAAAGGTAAAAAGCATTTGTGAAAACCACTTTAACTACTTGTATAATTATGTTTTGCGTAAATCATAGAAAAAATTGGGTTAAAATTTTATTAATTATTTATTATATGCAAACAAACACTTTGAAATTTTGTAATTTTTCTAGTTTAACTAAAGAAAACATATGCAATGAATTTGTTTCACAATACTTTCTACTTGTATCATGTATGATTTGAAAATTATGTAGCCTTTGAAAGAAATATGAGAAAAATGGTTGTATCTTGTGATTTTTAAATTGAAGCTCCTAATAATTCTTCAGTATAATGAAATATCTAGAACTTGTTAAGCATACAATAAAACAAAATTTTGTGGAACTAAAAGACAGCTAAAATATTGAGTTTTCAGAGTATTAATATTAATTTTATTGATGTGATTGTAGGTCAAACAAAAACTGAAAATTCAGATAAAGCAATGAATAAAAGTGTATGTATATAATCTTGCGTCTTGCCATTATATGATCAACTCAATCAATAAAATGAAAATTATAGAAGATAGTAAAAATATGATGAGTAAAAAATAACTGAATTCTTGGGAAAGATATACACATATAATATAATAATGCATGTTTACTACTTCTACAAAGTTGTGAAATATTTATTCAAGTGCTGTGTACTTTACTTCCAAAAAAGAACTTGATTAGAAATTCGAAGATTCAAACAATATTCAGGTTCATTCTAGTCCATTGATACAATGATGGCAATTTGTTAATAGGATTTGGTGCATAAAGAATTGCTGAAACAATTTTTTTCCCCATTCAGTTGTTTTCTCTGAACATATTTTATTTCGCATGGTAATAAATGACAAATAATCCTTGGAGCACTCTGAGATATAGAAAATTAATCTGAAATATAAATTGATAGTATTGTTTTACTTAGAGGAAAATATTTAGGAACATCTATATGGTAGAGGGTTATATAGTTTTACAAACTGGTCTTATTTCAAAAGGGGGGGAGGGCACTTTTTTTTTATTTTTTTGGAGGAATATTTCTACCAGTTTGAAATAGGATCTTCAATAATCTTACTTTAGACGATACTGATAGTATAAGTCAAGATTTAGATGAACGAGTATTAATCACCTCGCTTTGAGCTTATTAGAATAAACCTCTAATTTTTTGAACTGTGGTCAGATAACAACAGCAGCCCAAGTTTCAGCTCTCTACACCAGCAGGGAGATGTTTTGAACCTCAATCGATTTTAAATGCAAGTCCGACCATATTATCCTACATTTAGTGGGAATCTGATTTTGAACCTGGAAGCTTCCTGGTCTAAATCCTGGAGCACCTGCAGAGTTATAAACTTTGAAATACAAAAATTATAGTCATTGCTTTATTATTAGAGAAAATATTTAGGAACATCTATAGGGAGAGCACGGAAGAGTTTTAAAATTGTTTATTTAAAAAGTAGGAGTGGGGCAGACTCACTACCTAGGTCCCAGGGTTGGTGAGAGAATATGAAAGTGAATATTACTTTCCGCGCTTGAAACATTCACAGATAGCTACTTAATTTATAAAGTTGCATGGATATTGTGAACTAATCTAATTTTGAACAAGTTAATTTTTGACATATATATATTTTTATGTACTTTTTTAAAAATGAAATGAGTCAAAAGTACAAGGATGGCATGTATATTAAATTTTTTTAAAAGTTTCAGACAGAAGCTGCCCCATGTAGTTTTTCCTAATTGAGTAAGGCAGAGCTTTTGAGTATGGGTGCCGCCCCACATATCAATGTTGTTTTTTTTTTGGTTTTTTCAATGCCAGTATTCTAAATCGTGTAATTGTCCACTTACAAATATGCATGTTTTACTTTAGAATAGCTGACTTGATATTGTTATGGTGATAATTTTTAAATCAGATATATTTAAGTGATTATATGGGAGGTCATAGTTAAGAGAGGATGCAAAAAATGCAATACATTCCACATAAATTATATTTTAAACTTTTTCTAAGTTTATTATACTATTTTTTCTTCTCTCACATTCCCACTTTGATGCCTTAGGCTCGGAATCACTTCTTGAGTCCTTTTGAGAATAGAAACTCAAAGGTAAAGGATATTTTAGATTTGTTATATGCACTGATTATAACAAAATAATTGACTTAAAGGAATATCGTTTAGGATCGCTTCTCAAGTTTGCGCCATTCTTCTGAAGTTTGACATTGGGGTAGGATGGGAAATAAAAAAATAGTTGAAAATCTCAGGCTTTTTTTTTTTTTTTTTTTTTTTTTTTGTCTTTCTTTAGACTGAAAAAAGGCCACATTTAATAATGCAGCAATTTTGAGTATGTGTTTAGGATCTTGCTTATACCTTTATTACCCCATATATCTTTTATCTTGGTATTAAAGCTACACTTACGAAAATAAACTATATACCTGGACATTTTAATAGTGTATAAACTAGGAGGTAAAGAATATTTGGTATTCAGCCTGCTGAATACTAAGCAGATGTTCGGTCGAATATTCAGGATAATATTTTTTTTAAAAAAATGCTGCTTTTAAATACACGTTTATGAAGAATTGCGAGAATTTACATTTTATGATTTAGGTTAGAAAAATCTCACCACATTTATCCAATGTTTAATAGAATAGTGAGGGTATGATGAACCTCGATTGCAGGGAATTTACTATGGGAAATTCGTAAAAATATACAAAATCAGGGAAATTAATAGTTACTGATTTATTATTCTATAAATTAGTATCTGTGGTCTAGCATTATTTTGTAATAATAAAATGAATTAAAAAAATCAATTTTCATTATAAAGCATAAGTTTGTGTAATTATAGCAAATTCTTAATGATTTGTTAAAGAATAAAGATTTGAAGAATATTTTTGGCTAGTTTCAATTGTTTAAATCTTTGCTAAAATATATTAATCTAGGCTACATATATAATCCTATTTTTGCATTTATGCTGCAATATGTTATTCTGGTACAATCTGACAAAGGTCACTTGAACTGTTTAAAGTTTTGAGCAAAGATCATAATAACCTTTACCTTTAATATAATTTTAACTTGTGTTGCAAAAGAGTAGTTTTAATGTTCTTAGAATTTTACGTAGTTTTAGAGGCAAAGCATTTTAGTAAAATTTACAGTATTATTTATATATAAGAAATGTAATATATGGTTTAGATAGATTTTTTAGGATAAGTTCATCCATTTTAATAAATTAATTTCATAAAACATATTTTTTCATATTAAATAACTGGTAAAAGTGTTTTTAATTAATTTATATGTATAATATACAGTGATTCTAGTGTAGGAGAAAGCCAGGAAACAATATCATTAGGCATAAATTATTAAATGCTCGTAAGTTTGTATTAGGGAGAAATTTTTTCATACAGTTTCTGTAGCCACACTGTAGTACATTAGTGTATTTATACACTGGTATATACGTAGTAGAAGTGTTCCTTATATTTTTATATATATCACCAGCTTCCGAAAAAAGCGGTCGCTATATAATGCTGGTAGGTTCTGAAAGATATTATTTTCTTACTAAATTTAAGATCTGAAATTTTTTCTGCATTTTTTTTCCAATTCAATTAAGTGGACGAGATAACTTTATCGTGCCTATAAGAAATTTTTATAAAAGTAGGGATTTACTTTTATTGATCTCTAATTTATCCATTCAATTTTCTTTCTGTTTGTCATATGTATATATGTGCACATCATATAAATATGTTTCATTATGTAATCTTATGCGAAATAACCTTCCTTTTTATAATATAGTTGAAACATTTTAAGCAGCTACAATTGCTAAAACATTTTGACGATCATTATTCAAAATCAAAGAGCCAGTATAGTACTATTGCAACATTCATACGCCAAATGACTATACAAATTGTCTTTTCCTTTATAGACTGAAGATTCACGTAAGATTACGTACCAAGACAGACACAACCAGACCGCAACAATATTTTTTGCTGCACAGCCTGCATGTGCACAAATTCTAAGTGTCTCTTTAAAGCCATATGGAGTATGATCTAATTTAAGTCTTTATCAAATTTTCTAGAGGTTAATGTCTGATTTTTAAAATAAAAACTAAATATAGTCTTTATTTAGAGCTAAGAAACATACAAATAGAAAAATTAGAATAAAGTTAAAAAATAAAAAATTTTACTAAAACTTTAGAGTCAACAACAACAAAAAAAATTGAACTGTTCGGACTAATTCTGAACCATTCTGAATCAAAGCCAACTCTGAAAATGGATCCTTTGTTTGTTTGTCTTTCTCGATTCCCTCTGAGTTTATCGCATTGTTTTTTTGGGTCTCTTTGAATGATATTGATTTCCAAAGTTTTATTTATTTATTGAATTTTCGCAGATAGTTAAATTAAGCTTTTTATAATAAAAAACTGTATTGTGGTCAGAAACCTTTATTTGTGTTTAATTATTTTAAATCGTTGTTATAAAAATTCTGAATTATAGAGAAAAATGTTGACAAAAGATGCTCATTAAAAAACAAATGGAGGCTGGGATAGTAAACTTGCATGGTGGCCGGCTGAGGCGCGGAAAACGGTAGTACGCACTAGGCCCCGCGTTTTCTAAAGGCTCCGCACAGCTGATTGATTAGAAAATTAAAACTGTATTCTTTAATTTTTTTATTTAACTGAATATATATGTATTTGTATAAGAATCACGATATGCATATTTCACGTCGACGATCAAAGGTCAAGTTGGGGGCTTTGAATCACTATAGCCAAACAGAGAAAAGAAAAAAAGTAAAAAAATGTGTTTCATATGCTTGGTTGTAAAGGATGATAGTACATGTAAGTTTGGTGGAGATATAAATAAAATATCTGTATTTAAAGGGAAGACAAATGCTTAAATAATATATTACTGAAAATTTCTGAAATAATATATTTCTTTTGTGGTTTGTTGTAACTCATACTACTAAAAATAGATCTTATTTTTATATTAGTTTGGACAGTTTCGGAATATGACTAGAGACAGAGATGCGAAGGAAACACATGTGTGGATCTGATAAATTTAAGAAAAACGAGGAAAATAAAGAAAATTGCTTGAAGACGGAGGAACTCCGGTAGAATTTTTAAAACCGAAAATCTCCAACAAAACTGACGAAATATAATAAAGTTATTGAAAATCAAAATCGGAAACTACATTAACCTAAGACATCCGTAGAAACAATCCTACCATAAAATCCAATGAAATAAAAATATTTTGTTTTACAAATCAGTTCTAAGGCCCTGTAAATCCTATCAGGCCCCTGCTTTTGTTCGGGCCCGCCTGCTTGGTACGTCATGTAAGACAGAAGCAAACTAGTTAATCTCTTAAAGGCCATTTTTTTAGTAGTAGTATAAAAAAATAACTTCCGGACAGAGATTACACTTAAGAAAAGAAATCTATTTAACTTATTATGGCATATCTATTTGTAAGTTATTTATTTTATCTGGTTATTATTTAATTATCAACTCAAAGCACGTTATGGTTTGGGATATCCATAATGTTTGAGAAAATGGAACATCTATGTGTTCGTCTCATTGAAAAATCTAGAGAAAATCTTGCGCATCTTAAAATTGAAATTTAGGGAAGCACACTTCCCATATCCTTAGAAAGGGTTAATTAAATTTCAGGCAGAGAGCGAAGTTCCAAACCTCAATGTATTGTAATGCGAAGGATTTTTTTTTTGAGAAATTTTCTTTTTCTTCATTTTGCTAATTACGACACAGTGGCAGAATTCAGGGGGGTCTATGGACTGCACTCCTCCTCCGAGCTAAGCTTCTGCACTTGATTTTATTTAAAATTACTGCAACTGTTTGTTCTAATTTCTTTTAAAAAAAATATAAACGTGACAATATTGGTTTCTGATACAGGTCGGAAAATTTTCTTTACTTCTAGTCATTCCACTTGTACTTGCTGGACGCGGTCGAAAATATTAGCTAGTTATTTAATTGTATTTTGTATTGAATTATCGAAAGTAATTGTATTTTTTTTTGTGATTTTATTATTTTACAGACTCTTACAGTGAGTAAAGTCTGTAAAGTAAAGTGTTTTGTTTACATGTCCTGGTTGACATTCGTCACATGGCGATACAAAATTTTATGACCTCACCCCCCCCCCCCCCCGACACAAATCCTGGATCGCCACTGGCCACGACAGCCCGACCAAATCGCATAATGATGACAATACGAAGAAAAAATGACGTGAGGGTTGTCTTTTCAAAACAGCCGCTGAGGTTAAAGGTGTATGAATACCCTCGATGGGTTTTTTTTTTGTTTGTTTTGTCTTCGTAAGTTTTAAGTTTAAGTAAGTTTTATTCTGTTGCTACCCTTTATCTCTAAAATAAAACATTAGTTATGTTTTAAATATGTAGTTACTGAGATATAGAGGATCTCCGTACAACTTTTTTTGTATGTTTTTGCGTGTGAATCAATTTCCTTCCTGAGACCAATGGGAGGAACGTGAGTCCTACGTTAAAAAACATCAAAATCAGCAAAACTGGACCTAAGATAGTTCACCTTCAGGCACAGATATGTGTTAGCTCCTGTTGTATTTTAGTAGTAAGGTAGCTTTTTCCCAGACTTGAAAAGAGTTTAGGTAGTCTGGGGTATCTGCACATCCACAAGAATTTTCCTTCTGCTAAAAAAATAAATAGATGAGTGAGGCTGGGTAAAATGACCGATATTTTTCCCAACTCTCAACCCGGAGTTCTCTAGTGAGAGGAAGAGACGATTTGGAGAACTCTTCTTCCCCATTGGCACAGAAATGTCGTCCAAGAATATGTAAATGCTGCATTTCAGAAAACGGATTCGTTTTTTTGAACCGTGACAATTAATTGCGATCCAGCAATCATCTAGATACACTGACATAAGATCTTAGCCTCGACCACATTTAAAGTGCAAAACACTCACGTATCAGACAGTGGAGTAGCGATGGGGGGGGGTGAGGTATAGTATCCCTGCCGCCAGTCTTAGCTTGGCCATTCACTTTACAGATAAACTGGATATTTTGGAACGCGAGAAGGAAAAGCCATAAAATCATCGATGGAAATCAGCCAAATTGGCTCTGTGGTGGTTGGAATTCGTCTGACTGAAATCGGAATGAAAAATCAGAGGGACCCGAAAGAAGCGAAGCGAAAAGAACAAATGCTCCTGCGTAGATTAGGTTTCGCTTGAGGGTAGCATAAATTGAAATCTCGACTGGGAAAATTGAAGAGCTATTAACAAGCAGCTGTAGAGAGAAAAGAAGATCGCTTCCCCTACCTTCGCTGTTCAGAGTTACGTCCTTTAAATACAAGTGAATGGCTTGCCTGTATTTTACCACGTTTTATTAACTCGCTTTCTTGTCTGTCTGTCTGTTCGGTACAAATTTTGAATCGATTTTAAACTATCCTCCCGATGAACTGGAGACTTGAAACTTAAACATAGTTCAGAACTAGATGACAATGCAATATTAATTAGCTTTCTTGTCTGTCATTTCTATTGATGCGTACGACGCATCCGAGTACGTTTTCATTATATCTCGAAAACATTAATATTACAGACTTGTTCTTGGTATATGGATGACCCATGGGATCATCAAAAGCACCCCATATTTTAGCTATATTCTGCGCATGCTAGTACGTTTATATCTCGAAAACTATTAACATTACAGACTTGGTTCTTGGTATATGGATGGACCATGGGATCATCAGCACTTATTTTAGCCATATCCTTGCTATGCAGTATGTTTTTTCATTAGATCTTCAAAGGTCTTGGTCACCTAACTTACTTTTTTCAGAAAAAATTAATTTTCTATTTATGATCAGGTGAAGAGAGACTGAATAAACCTAGCTCTGCCACATGTCTCCGTCATAATCTCACTCAAGATGTTTAAAATCGATTGCAAAATTTCTACACACACAAGACTAAAAAAGCAGAAAATAATTATTAAATAAAATAAAAATTTAATATACCACGTTTTAAAACGGACTAAAAGTATAAATAATTTTCTAGCCCATACAGATTTATAACCCCATAGATTTAAAAGAAAATGAGTCGATGTAATAGATACAATCGATATAATAGTTTATTTCAGTCACTAACAATTTATTGAATGGAAATGATATGAACTGTTGTGTGAGTTTTCAAACGACAGCTACCCTACACTTTACTATTAAATATTGCATGCCCCTTATGTTTTCTTTTAAATCTGTATGGGGTATAAATCTATATGGGGCTAGAAGAAATTTGTTTATACTTTTTTAGTCCGTTTAAAACGTGGTATATTAAAATTTTTATTTTATTTAAATAATTATTTTCGATTAAAATGGGTGGGGAATAAAAAACGGGCTTAGACAAATGGCATGTATCCTTCAAGTGAATTAGGGTCGGCTTTAAGTGGAACATTCCACCGCTGTTCCAGTCTCACGATTTTTAGAACACGGAAGGGAAAACTTTTCATCAAATGCTGAAACGCAACGAAAATAAGTGCGAATGGATTTGATGTTTGAATCAGGAATAGTTGAATGATTGATTGGCTGATGGGGCTTTTTGAGACCCCAGAGAGGGTAGCGAGAAAACAGCTTCTGCCTAGATTGGGAACCCTGATGAGGCTAGTAAACCTGGAAATCTCCGTGGGGAGGAGAGCGTGGAGTAAGTCTGGACTTGAACCTTCTCAAACAATGTGTCTCAAAACAAACTTTGAACATCCGTGAATGACTTTGTAAATTCTTAAGACTGAAGATGAGGATTAGCCAGCTCATGATGGGAAATGGCGTACTTAGGCCTTCTGTGACTGTCCAGCTTTTAAGGCGACTTATGTCCTCCTTTTGAAGCCAAAAGGATGAGGTAAAGGAAAGATCACATGAATCCGAATGCCACTCTTGTTTGTAACCAATGATGATAAAAGGGGGAGGGCTTCTAAGCCACCGATGATAAAAGGGGGGAGGTTAGCCAACTACGATAGTAAAGGGGAGGGGTTACACACCGATGATTAAGGGGAGGGGCTTTGCCAGCTTCACCGATGATTAAAGAGAGGGGATGGGTTTCTACCACTGATGAGGAGGATATCCAAATCAGGGAAAGGGAAGTTGCTAAGTCCACCAGATAAGGGGAGTCAAAGCGGGAGGCTATACACGATACGAAGCCGGCTTAGATGTAAGAGGGGGTTTGTGGTCACCGATGATGTGGGGAGGAGGTTTGCGCCACCGATGATTAAAGGGGAGGAACCGTTGCTAAGCTCACCTGATGACTAAAGGGGAAGGCTGCCACCCAGTGATGCAGTTAAGGGGGGCATTTGCTAAGCTCACCTGACTACTTGTAAAAGGGAGAGTCATTGGCCAGACCTATACATGAAAAAGGGGAGCGGCTATGGGTCTCCCGATGATTAAAAACTCGTGGAGGGTTTGCTACACCCCTGATTGATAAAAGGGGAAGGGCTCTGGGCTAAGCCACCATACGATTAAAACTGGAGGTTTACAAGCCACCGATGATAAATTAGGTCCTACCATCGCTATCATTTTTATTATTCTAAGCGTCCATTTTATTAGATTGGTTAAACTTTATTAATTTTTTATCCCCTTTAGTAAAATTAGTAAATTATTACTAAAAGAAACCGTTACCTACACACTTTTTTTTTCATGTTTCATTTATTTATCACTTAAAAGTCTCTTATTAATTCTTGGCAATTATGGTAACTCAGGATTTAGGCCTAGTGCACACATGCGATTTGTGTTGGACAAGTCTTAGCGAAACACAATTCCGGAGAAGCAATTAACGGCGGGAAGTATATAATTAAGTAGATGGGTAGTGCAAACATAACTCCAGTTCTTTTCCGATTAAAGTGCAACAGACCCAAGTGTGCACTTCCCAGCGGCTACCAATGCACTTCACGCCGTTAATCGCGT
Organism: Araneus ventricosus; assembly: GCA_013235015.1. NCBI lineage: Eukaryota > Metazoa > Arthropoda > Arachnida > Araneae > Araneidae > Araneus > Araneus ventricosus. The sequence goes on from BGPR01017241.1 coordinate 18,520, forward strand.
TTTCAACATTTTATTTTTCCGATGACATATCCCTTACAAATCGGATGTGTGTACCGGGCCTAAGGATTCACCGGTTGAAATACGATCCCGTGGCAGCGGTGTTGATTTCCATTTCCTTCGAACATTTCCATATTGCTTCATCTTCGGGTAAAGAAAACGTAGTTCGTTTCGAAATTAAGAGTGGTACACATTTCCCAGGAAAGCGACGCACGTCTTCTTCGCCGGTCAAAGTCGGCCGGCGTGGGAATCGGCTTTATCGGGCGTTGGGTGTTTACAAACAGCCCTCTCGCTATCTGCCCGACCATCTTCCAAGACCAGGGAGCGCACCCAGAGAGATTTTTAACGTCAAATAGAGAGATAAGGATAAGAGATCGAATCTCAGGCGTGACGCAAGCTGCCATTTCCCTTTCACGAGGGCTGCGGATGAGAAAGTAAAAAACCACGAGATCAGCATCGTACCGGTATCTGTTACTGACTCATTCACATTTTTCATTGAAAACGCAATTTGGATGTGTGGAGTTGGAGTTTAAGATACGAAATGCTGTCTCTATGATTCAAAATGTTACTGCACAGAGGGCCGGATTAAGCACTATAGGTAGGGTTGCCATATTGCCAAGCACAGATACGGCCTGTTTAAGTACTAAATAAATAAAACATGAAACCAGCGAGAGTGTTCTCCCCTAAACTTTCTCGTATACTTCCCCAAAAAGGTGCCGTTTCTCCTTCCCCCGCTTTTCTAAATGTTAAAGTAAAATTCACCAGCCGTGGACCGAAGCAAGAGAAAGAATAATTTATTATATACAAAAGCAGAGGTATATGTACATTGAAGTAATGATTAACCAATAAGAGAAGAGCGCGCTTCTAAAAATAGAACATGACATCATACACTAAATAGTGAAACAGGAAGTGGATGAGTAAATGATGCGATGCGCGATTACAGATTGAATATGAAATCATAACACTAAAAAAATTCAAACCTACTGTTATCCAGAATCCAATGACTATCAGAAGGGTTTTCATTATAGTGATTGAAAAACATCTAGGGAAAGAATCGCACACTGCTAGGTTTCACTCTTGCCGTCTCAAGGACAAACTGACGTAATTCGCTCCTTTAGCGTGCACAGAAGATTGCTTTCAATGCGCATGCGCGTGGAGATAACGGATTGGTTTCAATAGTAAATTATACAGACCGACAGACAGTCAACCCTTTGACGGATTTGGCCCAAAATTTTATACGGACCTACATTCATGACGATAAAACTGTGTACCAAATTTTATCCATCTAGCTATTCAAGTTTTTGAGTTATAGTGTTCACATGAACACGGATATACAGGGAGACAGACTTCCCGTTGACTGATTTTGTCTAAAATTTGATAGAAACCTACAAATTATGTTTAAAGACCACATACCAAATTTCATCCCCGTAGCTCTCATAGTTTTCGAGTTATCGTGTTCACAGACACACAGACATAATTCCAAAATTGTGTTTTTCGGACTCAGGGAGGTCTAAAACGTGAAGATTCGTCAAAATCTCGAGTTCGAATTTTTTGACGATTACAATACTTTCTCTTTGTATACTTCGTATACGAGAAAGTAAAAAGTGGGTAGGTAATGGTTTATTTTATTCTGATGAAAAAAATCAATGAAGTTTTCAAGCAATCTAATAACAAGAATACGTAAAATAATAAAAAAAGTAGCCCAGTCATATTTTAAAGTAGATTTTTCCTTCTTTATTATGTGATCATCTTCTTTCCTAAGTTGTAGCAAATTTTGTCCTGATTATTTTGTTGTATAATGATGATATAATAAAAATTGATAGTTTTTGAGTTATAAAACAAACACAGGAGAAAAAATCGTTTTATGTTTTTTCGTTATAACTAAAATTCCAACCAAAAAATGATTGGTCGCAAACCTCAGAATCGTAATCAGCACCCGAAAGAACGTAAAGAAACAAAAAATTACAACTCATCCAGAACTGGATTTTAAAAAAACGACTGAATTACTGAGAAAAAGCGAAAAAGCGCCAAATGAGAGCTGAAGAAAACGCAGCTCTAATGAATGAAATTTCAAGCGGAGAAAGGGTTGCTTTTCTCCCGTTTCGCGTTGCTCTTTTGCGGTAATATCGGATCAGTAGGAGGGGCAAAAATTGATGCAGCTCTGGTCTGTCTTTCTCTTAATTCTTGATTGATTTTCCGTCTTCTTTTTACATTTTTTATTACTTTTTTGCCATTTTCGTTGATCACTGAATTCTCAAAGTGGAAAAATAAGCCAATTAGAATAAAAACGAAAATGCAATCTCTTAAAATAATTTCAGGGGGGACTGCAGCTCTGCAGTCCCCCCTGAAATTATTTTAAGAGATTGAGATTATTTTTGAGATTTATCTTATGGACGAGCCACCACTGACTAGTACGTTCTATTTTTTCCCATTCAGGAGCTTGGTTTAAAGTCATCGGATAACGGGGCAAACAGTAACTCGGGACTTAGTATTGAAATACAGTGACAATCCCGTATATACGGGACGTATGGTAACCCTACCCTTAGGCAATGCAAGTTTCGCCCCCTCCCCCTTTCCCCTATACAACTTTCAGAGCCTGATATTTTTTATTAATTTTTACTTAATCTTTACATAAGTAGTTCTTAAATAACAAATATCGTCGTCGTTCAAGCAGAACTCATTTAGTCGAAAGCTATAGTTTTGAGATATAATTAATTTAAAGTTAAATAATTTTGAGTTAGGATAAATAGTAAAAATTGTTTTACAAATATCTAGCTCCTACGGTTGGTTTAGTTAAGTTTATACCACGAAATAATTCGCTGGAAATTCTAATCGACTGCAACAGTCCGTCAAACTTTTTTATGGACTGACTTCTGCTTGAATGACGCCGATATTAAGATAAAATGAAACAACAAAACATTTAATTACTAGTTACTTTCAAGAGAGCTTGTGTTAGTGTCTAAATTCAAAGTTTCGTCAGTGTTGAATTTAAAAGTAATTTTAAAAAAAAAATGGTAACAAAATTACAAAACGCATTCTGTAGCGGTTACAATTCACTGCCTTATCCTTTTTTATGGTAGGTGGCGCTACTAGAGCCATCCGGGTTTTTCCCATGATGCCTCTCTTCTTTTCTGTGTACTTCTCTTGTGTTGTTGTTCTCTGTCTTGCGTCTTGTACCTTTTAATGTACTGTGTCGTGAAACTTAGCCATCTAATAAAAATGGTTCCTGTAATTCAATTAATTCCTCCACTGTGGCATTCCATATAAACATGAGTCTCCTCTACAATTCTAAGTACTCTAATACAAATTTTGCCAAAGCTGTTTACTATTGAGGGCTATTGTTCTACCCTGAAGCACTGAAGAATACAGAAATATATTTATAAAATCAAGGCTGTGATGACATACTTCAAAATCAGCCAAGAGCATTATAAACAATAGTTAAACCCTTTCAGTCCAGAGCATAGAATTATTCACTCTGAAATTTGGGAAATGTACTCATTTTGGGAGTTCAAAAAGAAAAATTAAGAAAGAAAAACAAAAACAAAATCGGAACATAAAAATTTTTAAAAAAATATTTTCAAAAGAAACAGATAAAATAAAATATTTTAACATATTTAAAAATAATAAGGATGAAATTTTACTTGTAATTTTATTTAAATTATGTTAAAATTAATTTTTATTTTGACCTTTTTCGCTGGATGAAGTGAAGCTCAAAAAGGCAATTTTTGAATAGATAAAATCGATGCTTCAGCCATTTATTGGTAAGAATAAAAAATACATTTGAAAAGAGGAAAATGCGAAGAATTTAATGATGTCCATTTGGTATCAGAAGCAGGTTTAGATGCCGAATAAAAAATAATGAAAATGATGATTGTAAATGGCATCACTGGAACTAAAAGGGTTAGCATCTCATAAAATAAAATGTTTTTATAATTGGTGATAATGATAGCTTTAATATTAGAACGGCAACACCACTCTAAAAAACTGAAGGGGCATACTATACGATTAAGCCAAAGTTTAGAGATCGCAATTGAGGACACATTTTATTGTTTTATGACTTTAGTTTTTCTACTGATAAGTACTGTTTTGTAAAATAATGCATGAACATATGAGCCGCTTGATTTCAAAACGGAAATTCTGCAGTCTTGATTGAAATTATTTTACGTTTTTAATTTGATGAAGGTATATGCATATGGTTGCCATACGTCCCGTATTACTATCTGTTTCGATTTTTCCTTAAACTCTACTATTGTATATCTACATGTAAGAAACATCGATATTGGCAACACTGACATTCTATTCAACCAAAACTGCGAATCAACTATGAAATTGAGTATGGGAGAGAAATGGCTGAAGCTTTCTTTCAGATACAAAGCATGTTGATCAGAAGTCATGTTTAATAAAGCTACGCGAATACGCATTGGCCTTTCTAGCCCACAATGTAAATGCGGAGAGAATACTCTCCCTAATATCAACTAAATGGCCGTACGAAAGGAACAGGTTGTCAATGGAGACAACTGAATCAATTCTGATTTCTCATTATAATTCTAAAATGACTTGCACCCAATTATATAATTATGTGAACGAAGGAAATGATATCATTAAGAACGTAAAATCATCTTTAAAATATGACTGGACTAACAAGGTTTAGCCTTACATCTTTTTTCATTATTCTACGTGTCCATTTTATTAGATTGCTTAAACTTTATTGATTTTTTTATGAGAATAAAATAAACCACTACCTACCCACTTCTTTCAAGCTTATTTATTTGGCACTGAAACGCCCAGTATGAATACTCGGCAATTGTGGCAACCCTATAGATACATCGCTTGTTGTAAAAAAGGGACTTCTGCCATTCACAGCCACGATGTAATAAAGCATCAAAGTTGTAATGGGAAGCTAGAAGGGGACTTCTCTGCAGGAGATCCCTTCTAACATCAATCTTGCTGTTCTTTGCTGGATGTCAGAAGTTCCCCTTTTAAAATCAAGTGATTCATATGTATTTAAGAAAGATGAATCAATTATGAATTCATTATAAAATTAGATTTAATTTATATTTAGTAAAGAGGAGATTATAATGGAGTGTGATGAAACTGCACGATTGAAGTTCACTAAAGTATTATTTATTACGTAAGAAACTGAAGAAGCAGAAGAAGCGAATGTCTTGGGAGAAAGTTGCTGACTTGCAGGAAAGTTTTGCACTTTCATCAAAACAACGATCTCTCATTCTTTTGTCTTTGTTAAAGCAAGCAGAAAATTTTGGAGATTGCAGATTTAAATATTTTTTTATGTGTATCGAAATCAACAATAAGTTATCTTTAAAATTATATGCAAGCATTTGCATTTAATTTAAAGGCCACACTATGAGCTAGCAGAAAATTTATAGCAGGATTTCAAAATGTCTTCTCAATTTTGAACACACTTTAAGTACGTATTAATTCGAACACACTCTATGTTCGCATTAATTCGAACACACTTTATGTACGTATTAATTCGAACACACTTTATGTAGTATTAATTCGAACACACTTTATGTACGCTTTAATTCGAGCACACTTTATGTACGCATTAATTCGAGCACACTTTATGTACGCATTAATTCGAGCACACTCTATGTTCGCATTAATTCGAACACACTCTATGTTCGCATTAATTCGAACACACTTTATGTACGTATTAATTCGAACACACTTTATGTAGTATTAATTCGAACACACTTCATGTTCGCATTAATTCGAACACACTTTATGTACGCATTAATTCGAACACACTTTATGTACGCATTAATTCGAGTTACCTGACTTTGCGTAATGTATTAATTGTGAATCAAATTTATGTACGTATAATCTCGAACACACTTCTGCGTGTAGTATTAATCTCGACACTTCAGTTCGCCCATTAATTCGAACACACTTCATGTTCGCATTAATTCGAACAATTCTTTATGTACGCATTAATTCGAATACACTTTTTAACGTAATCGCTTAAATTCTGAGCACACTTTATGATACGCATTAATTCGAGATCAACTTTATAAGCATTACTCCGAGCACACTCTATGTTCGCATTAATTCAATCACGCACATCATAGCTTTACGCATTAATTCGAACACATTTATTGTACGTATTAATTGAACACATTTTATGTACTGCATTAATTTCGAACACACTTTTTGTATGCTTTAATTGATCACACTTTATGTACGCTTATACCTCGAGCAACTTACGTAACCTGATCGAGTACACTTTAGGTACGCTTTGGATTCGAGCACTTTATGTACGCATTAATTCGAACACACTTTATGTACGTATTAATTCGAATACACTTTATGTAGCATTAATTTAAACATTCTTCGATGCTGTTTTCCTTTTAATTCCTTGCAAAAATTTAAAGCTAAAAGGAAACTCGAGGTTTCTAACTTTGGCTTCATTTGCATGGCTTCTGTTTCTGTCCTTGGGAAGTTGGGAAGAAGTACAATTCATTTCTTGCCCCGAAGACCTATTGTCAGAGAATAAAAATATATGTTTCGCACGTTCAATAAATAAATAAAATAAAAGGTGTGCTTATACACAAAGTTTTTATCTTTTGACATGGTTACAAGAATGCAGTGGCGGGTCGTCCGTAAGAGCTGCATCCCCCCCCCCGAAATCATTTTAAAAGATTGTAAATAAATAATGTGTAATAAAAAATGTAAAAAGAAGACAGAAAATCAATCAAGAATTAAGAGAGAGACAGACCAGAGCTGCATCAAGTTTTGCCCCTTGTACGGATCCGATATTAACGCAAAGAGCCCTAATTCGGGATATAAAGGGTTAACACAAAATGCGACATAATTAGTAAGTATACGAGAAAGTCAGGGGTGGGGGAGAACACTTTAGCTGCTTATTTAACGCGATCAAGCACCAACACTTGGTAGATTTTCTGTGGTAATTATCCAGTGGCGGATCATCCATTAGGGCTGCAGAGCTGCAGCACCTCTGAAATTATTTTTTTAACTTGTCTTGTTAGTTTTGAATCTCATTTGCTTACTTTTCCACTCTCAGAGTTTAATGACTTACGAAAATGCAAAAAAAGTAATAAAAAATTGGAAAAAAGGCATAAAATGAATCCAAACGAAGAGAGACGCAGGTCTGAGCTGCAAAATAATCTCCCCCTCCCCCCGAATTCCGTTCACTGCGTAGAAAATCCGGAGTGAAAAAGCAACTCTTTCTTCCTTTAGCTTAGACGGGCTATGGGCTGAAAGTCAACACAGCTCTGTCTGGCACGGAGCCAACTGAACGAAAGAAAGATGCTCTTTTCAATATATTTTTCTCTTTTTCCTCACTCTCACACAAGTTATAATCTCATTGGCTGTTTATGATTTTCGGTTCGTGTTGCGACGATAGATTCAAGAAAATAATACTATTCTAAAACCTTCAAATTTTTAGATTATTTCAGTAAAAAATGTATTTGATATGTTTTAGCTTAAAAATAAATTTTCCGTATACGAGTCATTTGATATTCACTTTTGAAAGAGTGCTATCGAGTGAACTGGGCAAGGAGGCAAGTGTATACGTGGTAGCTCCGGTTATTATTATTTTCTTTTTTCGTAAGAGGAATCGTCACATCAACATTCACTTTAATTTTTACTAGCAAAACTAATAGAAAATGTCATATGGGCAAATCCATGTGACTCACGTTACCATTTGACACCTTTTTTAAAAATTAAATTCGATATATATGAAAAAATATTATATTTGATTTTAAAAAAAAATTTTACAGACATCTGGGAAACAGTAAGAAACTAGGGATGTCAATAGCTTAAAATTTAATATGAACAAATGGTATCCACACCCTAATTTAGCACTGCGACTCACATTACAAAAAAAAAGGAAATCAAGTTTTGTGGGTTAATGTAAACCTAGAATTGCTCCTCTTTCCGCACAGCAGAGTAAAAAAAAATATTATATACAATGAATAAATAACATTGTATTTTTTATTAATTATGTATATTAATCAACATTTTGAGTGTGACTCACGTTACATGTTTTTGTGACTCACGTTACATGTCCCACTTTAATCTTTGAAGTTAATAAAATATTGATTTGAAAACATTTCATTTTGTAGATTTTAATGAAGCATTACTTAATTCAATGAATAGGTATATCTAATTAATTATATATTTTAGCAAATAAATAAATGAATTAAAATTAATAAATAAAAGTATGTAAATAAAATTATGCTTTATATATATTTCAAAATAAATTACAATAGTTTTATTGATAGAATTAGGATACAACTGTAAAAAACCCTCTTGAATTAACAGGAATTGGAGGTTTTAATTTCCGAATCAACTTCGATCGAGGATAAAATATTTTATCTTCCTTTTCCGGCCATTTCCAGTGTTTGCTTTTAGGCTGCATCGTAGTTATTTCAAATTCTCCATTGATGCAATTGTTAATTTTTCCTGGGTACAATACACCATTATATTCAATTTCATACCAATAATCATATTTAATATCGGATAATTGGTTGAAGAGGTATTTTGCTATCAGAAGATAACAAGAATCCTTCAGGTTTTTTATTTTCAACTTTAATACAGTGGTATTTTTTGATACCTTGTAATAATGGTGAATTGTCCCAAACCTATTGCATATTAAGTGCTGAATTTCTTTCATTGATATTTGCTTCAGTAATTTCCTGAACATGAATGTTGGCTCCAGCCATTTTAGCAGCTTGTAGAAAATCTGCAGCATTAACTACTAAACATTTAACTTTTTTCACTTGATTAAAAACTTTTTTCAAACTTCCTCCTTGTTGGTGCCATAATTATATATATATATATGATATATGAGTGTATAATAGAAATCCCTTGGCCCCAAAGCTGCTGATGACGTAATTAAAAAACTACCCATAAAAACAATAAATATACACTAGTTAATTATATTCAGATGTAGTAAATAATCAAATACGGGTGTGTATGTATATAAAAACACCCCATTGACCCCAAAAATAATATTGGTATACATTAAAATTCCATTAAGAATACTTGTCAAGCAACATTAGCTGTGACTCACATTACAAAATGAAATGTCTTTATTTCTAAATAAATTATTTTAAAAAAATAAAATTGGCCTATCTATTTTTTAGTACTATAAATAAGTAGGAGAAACTGTAAAATTTTTTTAAATTAACAGCTATAAAAAGTTAAAAATTTACAAAAATGAACTTTTTGTGACTCACATTACAAAAAAAATGATTGACTATAAAAGTTAACCTCTCTCATTTATTTTAAATGCAAATTATAAAATAATACTTTTATATTTGTTTTAAAGCATAAATCTGTCAAAAAATTATAATTATTCAGTAGAAACATGCTAAAACTTAGTAAAATACATATGTTTAAAATTGATTCAAAACTCAGAAAAATTCATCAGAACATGTGCTCTTGAAACAAGTCTTCACATGAAATGAAAATAGTTAACCAGGTGTTGCCAGATTCTAATTTGTAAACTTCAATCTATATACAACACATACAAAATAAAGTTGAGTGGTTTCTTTTAATTTTTTTTTACACTTTATTTCCAATGTTATGTGGAATTGCCCATATGCTGATTTATTTACTTTGTTTGAAAAGCAGGACATTTCACATCTGGATTTGGAATTAAAAAATTTGGCATACGTGGAGATAGAGTAGCTTTTAATATTGTATTCTCTTGATAAACATTTTTTGCAGCCCTCCTCGTTTCTGAGCTCACGAGCCGCCACTATAATTATCCAAGTAAGCTAACAAGGCGTCGAAAGCTTAACATAAGGAAAGAGAGACGTGGTGGCCTAGTGGTAAGGTCTCGGCTTCGGAACCCAATTCCACTGAAGATCCGTCGTGTATTGGGCCTGTTGCACGCTAAATCGTACGCAGAGACTCAAACGTCTTCCCGTTAGTATGGTACGGAAGGTTGGAGAAGGGGGTTCCAATTCAGGTGTCAACCTCTTCATCTGACCGCGGTTCAAAATGACGAGGTCCGTTACCAAATAGGCCTCATGTTGCTTTGAAATGAGACGCAAATACAACTAAACTTAACGTAAAACCAGCGGGAGTGGCTCCCGCTGGTTTTACGTTAAGTTTAGTTAAGGTTTTAAGTTAAGTTAAGTTAGTATTATTTAGTTGTTTCTCCTCCCCTAAACTTTCTCGTATACTTTTCAAACATTTGTCATTTCCCTTCCCCCTGCGTTGATAAAAAGTTCGAACCAACTGTAACCCAGAATGCAATGACTATCAGAAGGTTTTTCATTGTTGATTATAGTGATAGTAAAATATTGAGGTGAAGAATCATATTCAAAAAGATACGTATGTAATTAAAACTTCGAAATATTTATTTCTTTATCAAACTCTAGCAATGCAAGTTCCGCGTGCGGAGAAGAAAACAGGAGAATAACTTGCGCATGCGTAGAGATTGCTTCCAATATGCAAGTAAAACGAGACGCCCTAAATGTTTGCTTCCTTACAAAATCTCGCCGCCAGAATTGGTTTTTGGCGAACTGCCAAGTTTTCGGAGTATCCCTTCTTTGAACAGGCATTTACGCATGCGCATGGAGTTGAACAAGTATGCTATTATACAGACCGACAGACAATCAGCCCGTTGACGGATTTGGCCCAAAATTGTATACGGACCTACATTCATGACGATAAAACAGTGTACCAAATTTTATCCATCTAGCTATTAAAGTTTTTGAGTTATAGTGTTCGCATGACTTCGGACATACAGACAGACGGACTTCCCGTAGACGGATTTGTCCAAAATTTGATAGAAACCTGCAAATCGTGTGTGAAGATCACATACCAAATTTCAGCCCCGTAGCTCTAATAGTTTTCGAGTTATCGTGTTCACAGACAGACATAATTCCAAAATTGTGTTTTTCGGACCCAGGGAGGTCTAAAACGTGGAGATTCGTCAAAATCTCGAGTTCGCATTTTTTGACGTTTACAATACTTTCTCTTTGTATACTTCGTGTACGAGAAAGTAAAAATTTGAAGAACAACCGATAAAACTGCTTTTGCCACACAGATGACAAATTTAACAAAATGAAAAGTTTGATATCAAAAAATAAATAGCGTGCATAAAAATACCGTTATCTGCAAGTATCATCAATTTACTTTTCCTCTCCATTTTTGTAGCAGATAGTTCAATCAGAAACGTAGGAAACACCCGTCCGATCATTTCGCACCCATTTGTCATGCAAGACGCGAAATTAGACAGTTTTGTTTCTACCGGTTGCGTGATCCCAAAACTGACGGGTCCGCATTTTTCACGAAGACCGTGATATACGTATCCGCGATACAGGGTACAGGCAAAAAAGAAATTACTGGGGATTCAGGAGTTGTATCATTTCCAGTGGATGTTGTATCCTATAAGACACGAAAGAATAATCGTAGGGATTTCTGAATAATACATCCTACAATTCTTCGATCAGGGCAGCCTTTTCCAATGCACGGTTTACGTTTAATCTATGACAGTGAAGTCCATTTCAGGTATATACGAAGGTCAGGTTACACTTTCTCATATACGAAGTATACACGGTGGCGTGGTGACCGGGGAGGGACGGGGTGTGAATGCCCCTGGTGACAATCTTACAGTAGAATCCGAAATTTCTGATAATACGAATATCTTTTTTCCTTGTTAATTTTCTGAAAAATTTAACTTGTTAATTTTCTGAAATCTGCCAATTAGACTCGCTACGCCACTTGCCATAGTGACAAAAAGGTTGTGCGTTTAGGTCCCTTTTTAAAACAAGATATGACGATAGAGTATCAAAATAATATCATTCTCCTGGTGCCAATTAGGCTCGCTACGCCACTTGCCATGGTGACAAAACGTTAGTGTGTTTGGTCACTTTTTAAAGCCGAATATTATCAGGGGGCGAAAAACTGCTATGTCCCTGGAGCCGTTCCCACAAGCTAAACCACAATTGATAATGGGGGGGGGGCGAAAAAATCATATGACCAAGGCGCATTTACATTAGCTACGCCACTGAGTTCCTATGTATTTAAAGCGCTGGCACAGAAAACAGGTTAATTTCTCTTTTGCCGATGGCAACGATGGCTTGTTTACAAAACAAAACCGGCAGCCATGTTAGGTATAATTTCATAAGGATAGCCTACTACTATATTCGGTCGAGCGTAAAACAATTTTTTCTCGCAAAAAAAATCAGTTTAAGACGTAGAATCCACAATATCTCTTACAATATAATGAAACTTTGGATGAAATTATTCGAAAGAGATCAGTTAGAAATGAAGCAGATGGGCTTAGGCTAGTCATAGTCCTTTCAGATTAACGAAGGGTAAATCATGTTAAATTCACAAATTCAGGTGAACATAATGGAGCTTATTATTGACAACATTGTATATTGGTACTTTTCCGTTATACACACACCACTTTTTTTGTGTTGGCGAATTTTCTTGGAGCGCTGAATCGCCAACTTGGCTCAAATTCTTCCTTGACGATAGTTGACGCACTCTGTATTTTTGGCTAGCTGAAGCGTCAGGAGCTAGAATGCGCCAATTTGGAAAAAGACAAAAGCATGGTGTGTATATAACGGAGCGCACATGCTCTGTGCGGGATCAGCTAGTATAAAGAAAAAGTATTGTAATGTCCTCGAAATTTTAATTAATCTCCACATTTCAGACCTCCCCCGAGTCCGATAAACGCAATCCTGGAATAAACACAACAATATAAACATTGTCCTGTCTGTCTGAGAACACAATAACTCAAAAACGCAACAAGCTAGATTGATAGAATTTGGTATGTAGTCTTTATACCAAAATTCTAGATTTCTAACAAATTTTGGATGACATATATACAGGGAAACTCTGCCTCTCATTCCTTCCGTGGGCATGTGTGCAAAATAACTCAAAACACAACAAGCTAGATATAACAGATATAACACCGCTCCATACCCTCCCCCGTATCTAGAATCATTGTGACTCTCTGTAGCCGATGTAACTTACCTAGGTAGGGTGGAATCACTGAATACGCTCAAACGCAATAGCTTAGAGTGAATATTTATTTTCACTCTATATACAAGATAATATAGTTCAGCAACGGATTCCGAGACTAGCATTTTCACTCTATATACAAGATAATATAGTTCAGCAACGGATTCCGAGACTAGCACTTTTGGGCGATTTTACACCGGAAAAAGAGGTGCCAAACATTGAGTCATATAAGCGCATTTCCGGAGTTCTTTGTTAGATCACGCTCAGTTAAATGTAAACATCACCCTTCCCTTCTTCATTTCCCCTCTATTTTGATGAAAATAACTCCGCCCGCCGCATGCGCAAAAGCGCCGAGGTTTTCCGAATCCGTTGCTAAACAATAGTTACATATTCATGGGTTCATTATACAGTGGACGCCGCTTGTATAAAAACCAATCCCACTATAGACGCCTATGGGGAGTGTTTTCGATGCCAATATTTGGCAATAAATCACTTTTTTTGGCGAGAAATGCTTTGCAAAGTTTTTTTTTTTTATTTCGACGACCGAGAGATGCTATCTGTTATTAGTATCGTCTGTTGCAAGTATACAGTGTATAATTCCTTACTAAAGTAAATAATCTAATATGCATAAGTTAGAAAAATAATCAACTACATAAATACTTACAAATGTGCTTAATATGAGCAAGAATTAAAGTTGAAAATCGTTTGTTATTGGTTGTTAATTGTAAATAAAAATGGATGGTTTTCAAAACACGATGAAGAAAAATCTCAGTTTCGCGCCAATCAAAGTAAACACGGAAACCCTAGCGGGCACAATGATCAACTTGGCGAGGTAAAAGACATTCACATAGGCGCCTATAGTGGGATTCACGCCGCTTACAATGATCACTTTAGGTCAAAGCCAAAGTGATCACTACATTCGAATGATCAGTACATGCAAAATGTCTTAAAACTAATACAAATCAACAGGTATACAAGGATAGCAAAAAAGCAGACCACACTACATTATTGTATATACTCATTCGTTTTAAATAAAAAAGAAAATCGTTACATGTACAGAAATGAAAAAAAAAACCATGTACATTTAATCTTTAAAGCTTTCTTTAAAAAGTTTTCGCGTAACTCGGAAGAATTAAATTCACTGGTTAAATCGTTCAGATAAATAATTCTCATCAAAAGATTCAGCTCTATATTGGACTGATCTTCTTAAAGTACGAAGGGCTTGAAATGTTTCTTGGGCTGACGGTGGTTTCTCTTCTGTCCCCTCTCCACTGTCATTGTCCTCATGTTCTGTGGCTCTATCTCATCGAAACCGATACTACAAACGCATTGTTGATCATTAAAACCGATGGATTTCTATGTGTTTAGATACGGGGGATCCGTTCAATGCGCTTTTGATCAGTACAACCGATGGGTTTTCTATGTGTTTAGATACGGAGATCCGTTCAATGCTCTTTTGATCAGTACAACCGATGG
>BGPR01017242.1:0-32966 GCA_013235015.1 Araneus ventricosus
TTTTCACCAATAACTCCTCAATTATATACTGCATGATGGTGATTCATACACCAAGTCTCCCTAGGATTTTGGAGAATAGCAGAAAATTAACTTTTTAAATGTCACATAATCCTTTCCCCCAATTTCAACAAACATTTTCAAAATTCATTTCAGACGCAATTTGTGACATTGCTTTCTTTTTTTGTAATGAAATTCAAACCAATTTTTTGTTTTATCAAAAGCAAAATTATTAATTCCTCTCTAATTTTATAGCATGTACCTCTTCCAATATATTTGCAACGCAGTCCAGTGACGTTAATTACTCTCTCTATGTGATGTTTCAAGATTGTTCAATCCGTTTCCTACAGGAGGGAGAGGGATTAAAGAGGAAAAAGAAGAACAAAACTAAAATAATAGAATTGTAGTCCGCATACAATAAAAACAAAGATATGAAAAATCTTCTGTTTCCACCGTAGCAATAATGGGGTTGGAAAAATGAAATACTGAGGACTGCTTGATTCCTTACAGGTAGTTCAAAAGACGGAGAAAGAAGAGAGGGTCTTAATTTCCGGCTTCGGGGGCAGACAAGACGGGGTGGACAACCAAAAATGAACGAAAGAAGCTGCTGCAGAAATTGCTTTATTAAGTTAAAAGTGTTACAAGTACTTAGACTTGAAAATACTTTTACCTCGAGTAACGCCGGGTATATGAGCTATTTAATAAATAAATTGAAAAAAGATAAAAAATAAATTTGTATAATTTGAACGAAAGATCTTATTTATAAATATAATTATTATTTTATTTACAAATTTTCACAATTTTTTTTACAAATTATTAAATTCTTATTTCACTTGTTACAAATAAGTAAAATTTAGTAAAACCCCGAATTCGTGAAATTTTCTTTACCATCTTATTTAAGAAACAATATCTTGTTGCAGAGTTTCCTTGAATGCCTGGTAAATACGTCAACCGTTTTCTAAATTACAGAACAATATTAATTGTCCATTTGCATTGGAGAAATAAATTAAAACTTTAACTTTTTATGCGCCTTTTAACATTCTTAATTAAAATGTTTTGATGTACATATTGTAGATTTAAAAATAAAAAAGTGTATAATCATCTTTTAATATAAATCTTCTTTAAGATAATTCAAGACAGCCAATGATTAAGATCTGAATTAGAGTGAGAAGTGAAAATACTGTGCGTCGTGATTTGGGCCCTCTTCTAATTATTGAAAGTAAATCACTGTCAAAATTTGCAGGTGTTGTTATTTCAGACTGTCAGGCATGCTTTTAGACAACAAAGTCAGTTCCAGTTATTGAAAGTAAATAACTGTCAAAATCTGCAGGTGTTGTTATTTCAGCCTGTCAGGCATGCTTTTAAGCAATCAAAGCCAGTTCCAGTTATTGAAAGTAAATAACTGTCAAAATCTGCAGGTGTTGTTATTTCAGCCTGTCAGGCATGCTTTTAGGCAACAAAGCCAGTTCCAGTTATTGAAAGTAAATAACTGTCAAAATCTGCAGGTGTTGTTATTTCAGTCTGACAGGCGTGCTTTTAGGCAATCAAAGCCAGTTCCAGTTATTGAAAGTAAATCACTGTCAAATCTGCAGGTGTTGTTATTCCAGCCTGTCAGGCGGACCACTTTGTGCTTTTAGACAGTCAAAGGCAATTTCACTTTCGTCCGCTTTAAGCCACTCTTGAGCTCTTCAGCCTATTTTGAACGTAAAAACGCTGTTGTAAGTTTTGAATTGTTCTCCCTGTTAGTAAAAAAAATTAGTGAGACATTTATTTTTTCATTTTCTCGAATTCGTTCTTTCCAAAACTGTTTTAAGCAGATCATTTCCAGTGAAAAAATGATTATTTCGCGTTCTATCTAGTTTTATGATCAAAATTGCATATAACAGATGCATATATCAGATCATTAAAGGCTTTGAACTAAGGTAGAGACATTTCTAACTTGGGATTCATTTTAAATATGAAAAAAGTCCTAAAATTAATTATGTCCTGCCTTTGCTCGATTAGGGTAAGGTTGCTTAAGTCGTAAACCCTAAGGAAAAAAGTCTACAAATTGCATGTTTTATTATATAAAGGATTAAATTTTGCATTATTCACAAATTCTATGAATATTGCAGCTATTTATTTCAAGAAAGTGCAAGTTACGTCAAACGAAATAAACAAATCTTAAAGTAATAGGCACGGCTAAGGAAACCGGTTCTTAAATCGCACCACCTATGTCCTACGTCGTACCTTGGAAGCAAATGAAGCAAACGCCACTTGTGTTACTATGTTCTGAATAAACTATTCGGTCTTGAATCAATCCTCGGTCAACCCTTTCGGTTTTCTAAATTCATATTATTTATTTAGTTCTAAAAGGTGATGTCGTAGTTGCGGTTTAGTAATATTATCGTTGTTGATTCTAAGCAAAGTCAGAATGGAATACGTACGACTTGAATAACCTTACCCTACTTCATAATAAATTTACAATTATAGTTAAATACATGGTGCATTCCAATATTATTAGCGGTGGAAGTCAGAAAACCCTTACCCTATACTGTATTGCTATATATATTCTGATGCGCATTTTATAGTCTTATGGAACGTTTCTTTAACTTATGAAGTTTGCAGTGAGATATCCGATGATTCATCATTTCTAAATGGGGTTAATTCCTTTTCATTTCTTTTTCTAAATTTAAACACAAGAACAACACAGAGATAAGCATTTCATATTTAGTTCGTCATTTGATTCTTTTTAAAGCATCTCTAGTTTGTGATAACACTGAGTCTTTTGATCGTAAAATGTTCAATGAACGTGGTTTTATGAAATGTTTCAGTTAATCTATGGTTCTGAATTTACTTAATTAATTATTTGCCATCCTTGATTTAAAAATTGTGCAAAATTGTTGGCATTGTTATATTAAATAGATTTTACGAAATTCTAATATCCCCACGCAGAATTATCTCAACTTTTTTAAAGTTTTCAGATGCAAAGGATGTCCGATTAATCTTTGTAAAAGAAAATATTAGATGCTGATAGTTTCCTTATAACTTCTGGTACATAATACTCCAAATTAAGATTAAATATAAGAAGGAAAAATAACACCCTTTTAGAAGTAACCCTAAAAGTATGGACAATTCCTCAAATGATTATAAACTATTGTAGCGAAAATCTAAATATTCTACAAAAAAAATCAATTGATCGATTCGACAAACTTCAATTAATAATCCATTTGTTTCTTTTTTAAAGGGATACCTTTAATTTTGACAACATTTGAAATACTTTTGCGTTTAGTAATGATGTGCATTAAAGGAATAACGTTTTTTCATGGAAAAAAGTTCTTAAGTTAGCTAGAGATTACTTTCTCAATTTTAAAAAATATAACATCCTTAAGTATAATTTCAACCATTTTAAGCATCTATAGTACTTTCAAATTTTTCCGATAATATATCTTTTTTACTAGAATAAATGTTGATTGGAGTCACACTATATTATACAGGGAAGTCGAGAAAACAATTTTCAGTTTTTTATTATCTCTACATGTTTATTGTGTGCTGATTAGAGAAGTAAAACATATTTAAGAACATTTTATACAAATTGATAACGGAGCAGCCAACTTATTTTGGGGAAAAAACTAATAATATGTTGCTTGAGGAACAGTGAGAGAAAAAAAACAAAAATAAATTCAATTAAATATTATTGAATCATTCTTTTAGGACAAGATTAGCTGATCCCGGAAGAAAACGACATCAACAATCTCTCTTGAATGAAACTGTACTGAACTAGTTAAACGATTCACTTCTAGAAAAAATTTAATTGTGATACAAATTATTCAATTATTTCCATGTTATTAAACCATTTTATAAAAATCTACATATAGTCATATTATTATTTAAGAGCTCAATTACCAAATGGGTGGAAAAAAACGCCTAAATTTCCTAGTAGTACAAAAATAATAAATTTCTCAATATACTGTAATAAAGATTTTCTTCGTATAATAAATAGGAATTACAGTGATTTGCTCTGTTTTATTTTATTTTATTTCATTTTTGTGCCGTACAGTTTCAATTCATTCCTGAGAAATTTTGATGCAAAGGATTACCAATTACGTTAATCACCAAAGGGACAATAATTTTTACAAAAGTGTACATTCTTCTTATAATAAATATTGCGCAAATTATTAAAATTAAGAATAATTAATATCTGTTATTTAAGGACGCTAATTTCTGAAACCTTTAAAGAATATTATATTGATGAAAGAATTGCAAATTATAAATATCAATTGCAAATTATCAGTAATTTTATACATGACGGATTAAACGAATAGCTATACTCTTAATTATTCTCCTTTAATTTATTTTTCATACTAAACGAATAAAAAATAAATTAAAAAAGAATTCTGTCAAAATTGGAAATACAAAGGCGAGAGAGTAACTAGTATGCTGTCTATAAATAAATATGAAATTGTGAAAAACTGTTATTTCAAACTTTTTTTACCGATGTATGAAAATGTCATATTTACTTACAACGTATATGTTCACATTAAATAAAGACATATTTGACTATTAGAGATAATGTAACAGTAAATTGTGGTGCAACAGCTTCACAGATACTGATTATTATAGAACAATGTCATAGCTAGCATTAAATCAGTTGTTGAATTCTGAGGCTGTTTAAATTTGAAAATGTGAAGTAATATGATCAATTAAATAGTTATTCTGAATTAATCTTCAGAAATAAAATAAGTGATTCATTTTCAGAACTCTAACATTTAGCGTATTGTTTTCACTGCTGATTGATATTGTACCAATGAATTTTGTCGATTATTAGTGAAGTATTGAATTTGATTGATTATCAATTTGACTAAAAGATTTTAATTATTATCATATTTACGTGTTTTTAAGTTAAGCCAACTATTTTTATCTAAACCAACTAATGGGCTAATTTCTATTCATTATTAGAGAAACATTAGTTCTGACTATGATACGAAATACTTAATCGGAATCAAATGTTTAGCAAATTATTATAATACCAGGAATTATCAAATAGGCAACTTCCTAGGAGTTTCCAACATTGGGACGTCAAGATGGTTTTTTTTTGTATTATTTTCAGGGTACCTAAATTCCGCCCTTCCATTTGATATACAAGAGCCCTGCACTCGAACTTACTCAAATTATAATCAACTGTCGATTAAATTTCTGGCATTTTTCTTTGGAATTTTTGCATGTTTCCAAATTCAATTCCAGATTATTGTGGTCCAGTTTGTTTCGTCGACTGACTAATATACAATTCATCAGCTCTAGCAGACATCGTACTTGAATATTTATATTCAGTTAACATTGAAAAAAAATGTTAGCATTTCGTTTAAAATGACTTTAAAATTTAAATCAATTCTTTTGCACTGATTGATACTGAAACCAACTTTCTTCAGTATGACCCGCAATTAAATTTTTGTTACTTTAGTCAGTAATAATATTTGTTATTTGCAAACTGCTTATATAGAGATTAAATAAAAAACAATAAAAAGTATCTAGTTCTAGAAGTTGGGGAGGGAGAGGGAGTGAAAATTCCATTGCCTATAGGTCCCAACAGTGATTAATTTGGCCTTGTAGGAATTAAGTACTTCATTTCTATTTTTACTTCTTGAGTTCAATTATCTTTCCATTTCGGCCAATAAATAATCTACAAATAATTGATTAACTTATAATGTCATATAGTTAATCTATTTTGATAGAGATGAAGTCTAATTATCCAAATCTATGATGGCCATTAACGAATTTTTCCGAGGACAACCATCAAATGATCATTTAGGAAAATATAGTACAATCGACGCTCGTTATAACGACCCTCTGCGTCCCGCGGCAAAAGGTCTTTATAAAGAGTGGTCGCTATAGTGGATATAATTCAAAATGTACATATGCACGCTCAGCAGTTCCGTAAAAATAGGCGATTTTTAAAGAGATTCCAACTAAATACTCAAATTATTTTTTATCATTGGTATTAAAAATAAAATTTTGCCAATTAAAAATATATTTGTAAAACAGATTTTAAAGTAGAAAATAAAGGGTGTTATATACTTACAAAACATTTATTTTCTAATGAAAAAAAATCAGAAATGGTTGTTTGTCTTTTCTGCATGTATGATTTTTGCAAAACATAATTTTCCATTTCAGTTAAAGATGATAAATAGTGTTCTGTATTTTCTTGCCAAACATTTTAAAGTCTCAATAGCACTTGAAACATTTTTTATTCTAGGTTATTCTAATTTCCGCGATTTAGCGAGGGGTAACCCCCCCCCCCCCTCCTGTCAAAGTTGAACTATAACTCTGAAGACTCCGCATCTACGAAGCTTGGCAATACAATAATAAAGGTAATTTAAGTTTAGAAGCATGTTCCTTTTGGTAAAATACCGGGAAGAGTGACCGCCGAATGCGGACGTTATATTGTGATTAGACGACACTGGACGGTCGTTATACCGGAAGTAAAATAACATAGTGCATAGGGAAACACAGTTGGGATTTTATCACTGGTCGTTATAATGGAATGGTCTTTATAATGTGTGGTCGTTATAACGAGCGTCGGCTGTATTGTCTTTTCAATTAATTTTGAACAATAGTAATGCGTTTAACTCTATGGTGTACAGAAGTTCCTTCGCGCATGCTATCGTCAACGATACTTAAATAGATCACTTTAATACAAATGAAATAGCAGATTTTTTAACAGAAAGTATTTGCTTGCTACATGTAAATGAAACGTATGATGATGACTGTTTGATTCTGAAGAAAACTTACTGTTAATATTGCCACGAGCATAAGGAATCAATTAGAAATTGTGCTGGTGTAATTAAACTATGTTGTGAGGTTATTAAATGCTGCAGGCTCTCCTTGGTCCAATGAATAGCAGCACTGTTCATCCTCTGCTAACATGTCATGTATAATTTCTGCAATTTAAGCATCAGCGCTATCATTGAACTGGCGTTGATAGATACCATGTTTAATTGCAGGATTACGGCCTGTTTCTGTCATCAGATTTACATTTATGAGAAGTGATACCTGTTTGCAGTATCTCGTATATTTTGGAATGCCCTGGCATTCGATCTTGCGCACATACTCGTTTCATTTTTATATCCCGTATATTGAGAAATGTTTGGTTTATTTCCATATTTCTTATTTAGTGCAATGTTTCTATTCTATTTTGTATTTTACCTTTTGTGAAATGCTTATTCACATAACTAAACCATCAATTTTTGAATTCCTACTATTAGTTCACACTCTCCCTATATATATTTATTTATATATCTTGTTCAAATTTTCAATCGTTAATAAAATACTTTTTATTCATCCACTCAAGTTCAAATACATTTTTTAAAACTTGTAGTCGATGACACTTGATGTTAATACAGTTTTTTCAAATATTAATTCATTAATTAAATTGAATTAATTAATTTTATTTATTAGAACCTCGCAACTTTGCCGCCAAATCGCCAAAATGGTCGCCAAGGTCGCCAAATTTATCGCCAAGATTAGGATCTCAGGAAAACGACTTTATAGCTTTGTAACAATATGGATTTAATTAATTTTAGTTTTATATGAGAGAAAAAAATTTCTAAAATAAAATTTTTCTTTGTTGACCTATGTTGGAATTGACTTAAATTTTTTTTTATATTACTTGTTCTCTCTTTAACCATTCTCTCTACTTCTCTCCTAATACCTCAGACGATGCGCAAACATTTTTAATATATTTTTGTATAAAAAATTTAGTTGGTTTTTTTACATAGATTTGCTTCATATAGGTGCCATGTTTTGCTTTATTCCCGTGTCTCTTATAAAGTGCACTGCTTCTAATTAAGCTTGGATTTCATATATTGTGCAAATTTTAAACCTTCGTTTTAACCCCTTAACTGTTTTGAAAGAACGCCGTACGTGTATCGAAATATCGCAATTTATTTACAAACTAAAACAAAGCAGTTCACAGACGTCATAATTTGATACTGAAATTATGTGAAATTCATAAACATTTAAACTGTCCTTTAGGTTCTCAGTTGAGTTAAAATGTCGACACATTCCCAAAACAGAAGGTGCCATCTTACATAGTTGAAAATAGCATAGTTCGTAACATTAACATCATAACATAGTTGGGAAAACAAACCAGTTAAGGAGTCAATAAACCACATGTGTAGTGCACAATTCCTTTCATTCTCGTGGAATATATCGATTCTACGTGGTATTTTTTATACTCCTTAATGTATTGGTTTCTTTTAATATAATTTTGAAATTTCCTCTAGCCAATATCCACAAAAATTTATTTATCGCGTCTGCCAAAGTATTCTGGAATGTTCTTGCCAATATGCGG
The DNA here is from genome assembly GCA_013235015.1 of Araneus ventricosus. Classification (NCBI taxonomy): domain Eukaryota; kingdom Metazoa; phylum Arthropoda; class Arachnida; order Araneae; family Araneidae; genus Araneus; species Araneus ventricosus. The sequence continues at coordinate 8,327 of BGPR01017242.1, forward strand.
AGGGTTAACGGTGTGTTTAACTGTTTTATTTTTTAATTCCGGCCATTGCCCATTGCTATGATGCATGTGGCATCTTGCCCATTGACTCTCTCTTGGCGTATTAGGAAACTTTCTACTTCACTGGAAAGTCTGAGGTACCAAAATGTTATTGAAAATCAGAATTCAAGAAAAATAATAATGATTAAATTCATAATATTCAATTAAAACATAATACACTGGAATAACTACTCAACCTGCCTTTGAACAATTATTCTAACATATCAACATACATTGAATAGACTGAACATACTAAGTCCTTCCTTTCTCATAATTCTTTAATAGTAATCTCTCTACTCCTTATTTCCCACACTTAACACGCAATGGTTACTCATCTTTGCAGCATTATTCAAAAACCTGTGCATTGATGCAAGCTTTTTTCTTGTTGTTCGTTCTCATCATCATTCATCATTTTTCTTTCATTCGCACCGTGATAATCAAGACATTGTGTATATTCCTTTATTTTGTTGTCAATTCTGTGCGTAAACACCAGCTATTAATTCCTTCATTTGCCATTCTTCTGTATGCATTTTTTTTTTGCAATTCTATAAAGTCCACCTACATCTATACCAAACCGTATAGGAGCCACATGAGCTCTAGAGACTGCGGTGTGGTGTTAAAACATCAAAGCAAAATCCAATATCCTAATATACTTGAAATACACCAGATGCATTTCTTATAGCAATTATTTTAAATCTTCTTTAGGCGTTGTCTCGTATTCGGTTATAAAACAAACAGATAAAAAGAAGAACATGTGATATGAGAGATTACCGCGACTAATTAGAGGCTTCCATTAGCCGCGCCTAACGAAGTTTTAATGCCATTATTTAGCAAGAAATAAAAAGGGAAGAGATACAATCAATAAGAGATAGTGTCTGCCCGTTTTGATTCTAAATATTGACGTGCCATTTTTTATCAACTAATCCACTCATATTCTTGCTCGATATCTTTCTATTCATATCAGTGGCGAGGATTCGGGTCTGGGGGGGCTGAGGTCATAAAAATTTTGTATCGTCGTGACGAATGTCAAACTTCAAGGCTAAAGTAAACCAAAACTCTTTAACTTTACATACTTGACTCACCTGACAATAAGAATCATAAAGAACAATACAATACTTTCGATAATTTAATAAAAATTACAATGAAATAACTAGCCAAAAAATGTCTTCGACCGCGTCGAAGCTACAAGTACAAGTGGAATGACTACAAAAATAGGAAAATTTTCGAGCCTGTCAAGCCAGAAAGCAATGTTAAAACGTTTTTATTATTTTTTTAAAGAGGGAAATTAAGAAAAAACAGTTTTAATGATTTTGAATAATATCAAAAGTTCTGGCTTGGCTCTGGGGGGGCTGTAGCCCGATAGCCCCCGGATTCGCCACTGATTCATATACAATGCAATTTCTTTTCTCCACATTTTTCATTTGTTTAATTTTTTTCAATAAGAACTTTCTATATGTATATCACAAACAGGATGGTGACCTCACGAGTTCTATAGAAGGAGGTGTGTTGTGAAGTCAGTTGAATGAACTGTTGATTTAATGACAAAAAAATCCCGCAAAATTTTATAATATATTTGGTTCGGGATTTCTTGTTTCCGAACAGAATTTTAAATTTCTTCTTTAGATATGTCCACATTATAATATATTCTAAGATGTTGTTTAACTGAAGATTGAAGGAGGCATTATTGCAATTAGAGTTTTGATATATATTGTTACAAAGCTATAAAGTCGTTTCCCTGATATGCTAATCTTGGCGACAAACTTGGCGAATTGGCGAGAAATTTGTCGACCTTGGTGACCATTTTGGCGACTTGGCAGCAAAATTGGCGACTTTGGCGACAAAATGAATTTTCTAGATGGACCTCGAACTTTCAATCTATTTCTACTGGTTTCATGAACTTTTTAGAGATTACGTCACTTCCTACATAATGAAGTCACTTCCTGTTGAAAAGTATAAAGGAAAACTCTCAAGCCAAGAAGAGTTCAGTTGGAATTTGATCAGCAAGCAAGCTGGTGAGCTAACAAGAAAACTTTGAGCGCTGTGTTGAGATTTATTGGTTGCCTCTGTTGTGAATTTTTACTAGTGCTGTGTTAATACTTGTGCTACGTTTCTTTTCTTGGAATAATTGTAAAATAAAGAGCTTTATTTTTTTAATCCTGCTTATTGGATTGCATTCACGTACAAGACAATTTCGTTACAATATATAGCATTTAAATAACAACATATGTGTATTTAATTTTAGATTGACAAGATAATAGACCTATAAAACTTCGGATCAACATGATTAAAAATATGGGAGAGTATATGAGTTCACACAACGCTTAAATTTTAATTTAATGTGTTGAACCAAATGCAAATTTGGATAGCCAAAGATTTCAAAACTTTATAAAAATGGCAACTTTATAAAATTTTTCTTTTCTAATAATTTTCACAGTGTTTTCAGATTCTAAATTAAGTTTAATAATCTTTTGTGTAAATTACATTTTGCGATTGTTCGAATGTATTTAAATTACATTAAAACAAGTTTTAAATTTTTAATAAATACATATATCATATTATTCCACATGGATTTCTGAAATGAAATGCATATATATTTGTATTCGAAATATGTTTGCCATGAACAGGAATTCTCTCTACGTAATATTGATGTAAATTTTACTCCGTAAGAAAATTAATCTATCCCGAAAATCTCATTTATTTAAGAATATCTAACAAAAATAAGAATTTTTTATAATTCGATTCTTTCGATTTGCTCACAAAAAAGAGCATTTCGCTTTGACATGCCAGGCTGAAATTTTTTATACTTGTATTCGCGTAGAAAACACGCAAAATTATTATAAAGATGGAATTGACGGTCAGTTTGAAGCAGCCGTATAATCAGGCACAAACTATTATCGTACAGACACCAGGTTTAAATTGCAAACTGTATCTTGTAAGCGTTGTTTGCATTTCAAAAGTCAACTGACTTATTTTACATTTAATTTTTTTGGAGGGAAAAGTATGGAATTAGAATTTTTCGGTAACACTTTGAGAAACAGCTTTATCCTAACAAGGGTATTTGGGAGCCAGCTATGAATGGGAAGGCACATACATAGGTATTTTTCTTCTGGTATTCATCTCTGATCCCTCAAGGGAATGCATACCATTATGTCAACTTCGTTCGTGTTATACTTGCAGGGGAAAATGCCATGAAATCAGTCCAACGACAATGCAATGCAGCAATTTTTGTTATGAAGTGCAGTTATCCTAAAACTTTTTAAGATCATGCTTGACAAAGCGCACGCCTTACACAGCACAAATAATGTCCAGAAATTGCTCCATTAATTGAAGCTGATATTGCCCTGAATCAACTCACTACTTCTTCGGCATAAATCATAATGTAGAGTAATAATTTCACGTTGTGTTTCAAAATGACCTCCACTATGTTCCGTTTGTTTCTGAAAGTGCGTTGTTTATTTATTTAATTTTGTGCCTCGATCAATTTTGCTTACATTGAATCTTGATCGATTTTACAGTAAAGATCATTCCTTTACATTGCGGACGCAATTAATAACACTGATGTAGTTTAAAAAATTCCTTTTAAGTGGTCAAAGATTCAATTCCACCTATCTTCCAACATAATCAGAATCCTAACTCCACCATTTACGTAGCTGTGATTCTTGCATTAGAATAGTAACAAAAGAAAAACAATAAAAGTTAGACGGAAAATAATAACAAAATATTGTTCCGAACAGTACCAGTATACCTGTAGAAACTATCTTAGCTAATATCATCTTTCGCATTCGATAATTTCTGTCTAATTTATAAAGAAAAAAGCAAGCAAAAAATAAATTTGATAATAACAGCTTTTAAACACACATTATTATCAGTATATTAACAACCTCCATATTTTATTTTAATTATTTTCTACATTAGAGCAATTAAATTATATTTCATTATTATAAATATTATGAAATCTTGATTTAAATTTTTCCTCAATTTCACTATCAGGTGGATACATTAGAATGGAATCAGAACTTAATTTAAGTAATCGAATAACCGTTTAAGTTCTTAAAATTTATTAAAATAGCGTATTTTCATCCTGAACACAAAAATGTACAAAATTTGAAAAGAATTCATCAAGAATTGAGTAAAATATCGATTACAAAATTTTATCTTCATAAACATTAAACAGGATAAATAAAGGTGTGTATCATAGCAAAGTACAGAGAAGGTTCCAGAATTTTATTGCAAGAAAATCTGTAATCATTTCATAAAGCTTGTTTCACATTTTCTCTTATACTAAAGTCTTTTTTCTTCCTTTGGAATCCTAGGTTATGATATAAAATTATTTGAATGAAGTTGAATAAGATTTTATGCCCGTCTTCATCATTAAAAAACTGTCAATTGTTCTTTATATATTCGCCATTTTAATCACCAATGAGTTGCCATCTAAATATTGTTTCAGCGTTATCTGCACAATACGAAAATGGATTTTATACTTGAAAGCAATAAATGCTAAGAAAATGAAATGGAGATTGAGAAAATATTTATTTCAAGCACCATTTCATATGAATTATTTTAAATTCGCAGAAATAACGCGCAGTTATTAAGATAATCTCTCTGGCATTAACTTAGAGTCAAAAGAGAATTGAATTTAATTAGCAATAGTTTATTTTAGGTCATAGAGGCGATTAGGATCTAATTAACGTTTCGATTTCTGATGTGAACTAATTCATTGGAATCAAAACTTTTAATTTTGCTAAAATGCGAAATAAAGCAATTAAAAGTAGTTTTGAAATTTTTAATGCTCTTGTGTTACTTCTTAATAACTTTGATATTTATCGCATAATTTTGAAATTCAATTAACTATTTTAACAGAAAGCTGAATTAAATAATAATTATTAATCACTTCGGACATTAATAGAGGTTAAGTTCACCTGCTTCTGATATAATTATTGATAATCTTTGATGAATTAATATCTTATTGTTGCAATATAGAAAATGTAATAAATGAAAGTAAGAAAGTTTTTAAAATGAGCATTCGAATGAATGATAATGTATTTATTGAATTTATTCTAAAGCAATAATCTTAGATATATTCATTTAAAATGAACTGGTGTAGACTCAATCAAACAAAATAATGAAATTATATTTTCTAAACATCTAAAATAAATAAAAATTTTATTTAGGATTCTATGCAGTTAAATAATTATTTATTGTTTTTCTATTAATTACAAGGCGCTTTTACCTAAATTTATTATTGAACATTAATAAACATGAATTGCTCTTTAAAAAATATATAATTTCAGTAATATTTTCGCACAAGTGTGTGCTATGGCAGCCTTTACATTTCTACTAGCTGTGTGGCTCGGCGTTGCATGGGCTATCACGAATAATAGGATATTCCCGGGAGCAGAGAAGTGAGGTCACGTGAAACCTTGGGATCCATATATTTTCATATGCCCCGCCTCCGTTTTTCTCTACAATCAACAAATATTTTCACTTACTTCCCTAACAAACGTTATGAGGTTAAACACTTTAATACAAAAAAAGAAAGAAAAAAGCATGAAAACAATTTTTTTCCATTGTTAATAAATCCAAACACAGAAGCTCGCTCAAAAACAAATACCAACTTCCATTAAATAAATAAAAAAATGCGACACCGGATGCGAAAACTAATAATAGGGAAAAAAATAATCCGCCGTGAATGAATTCACCATACTGCCAACAGATGGCAGCACGTCAATTCATTCATTTTGAAGTTTTTGATTAATATCTTTTTAACTAATTACAATTTCGGATTTTAAATAGTCGAAATGGATTCCTTGGATTATTTTCCATCGTTTGGTACTTACGGCTAGTTTCAGGATTCAATGGTTCGTGAGAAGATAGAAGGACACAGATACATATGTTTGTTAACCTTCGAATTTTAATAGGACAGATAAAAATATCGTAAGTTTTATAGTCATGTGTGATATTTTACAACCTTCCCAAAGATTATTACTTCTGTAGAAATTTTCGAAAAGTACTTTTAGCTGAATTGTTTAGAACTTTAATGCTTTCGCACTGGAGTTTATTGTTCCATCTATTTACAGTTGCAAATGCTTTGTTTTCTCATATAACTCACATTCAGATGAAAGATGTGAGATTAAATAGTTTGCTCCAAATTGTCCCCATTAAATCATTAAAATTCTCAAATTTGGCTTAGTTTATCTAACCAAGACCCACATGGTCTCATGATAAAACGATGTTCCGGAACACTTTAATTCTAATATATAGGGGTAGGTTGCCTTCCAGGAGGGCTTTTCGTTTGAAGGAAAACTAGTAAAGGCTTCCAATTCGACATCAGCAACCAGTTTGTGGCTAAAGCTCACATCGGTTCATAATTTTGGAATAATACTGGCCAGAATAAACATAACAGAACCTATAATATTTTTCTTCCGATTCAAATTACCCAGGCATGTCATTCCTTAACCTACTATGTCACTGGTGGGCGAGTTAGATGTAGATAGAATCACATATAGGAAAGATTCAGATAATCAACTTGAAAAAATTATAAATTTCATCTTACTGTATAGTTAAATTCTTTGAATTTCAGATAAAAATTAGACATGGCGTTCACATTTCCTTAGTTCAGTTTCTTCAGGACAGATTCAGTGACAGGTCTCTTCTAGTAAAGAACCAAAGATTGCAAATGGTAACGATTCCCGTAGTACTAATCTGATGCAAAAAGTTTCGAAAATATTAAAATGTAAATCCAGATGCCAAAAGTAATAAACTTACTTTCCGACCACCCTTTTCCTGCATTTGTGAATTTACCACATTTAAGCATTTTAATAAAAAAAATTTGTTTTGTCGTATAAAAGGAAACTTTTAAAGTTCTTGCATTGAGAAGGCATTCATTGAACAGGGATATAACCTGGGCGGGATTAAGGCCTTTAGGGGCCCTTAGGCAATGGAGGCCTCGGGGCTAAATTTTACTTTCTCCCCAACCCCCTATTTTCGTATTGATTTTAATTTCATATCTATTCAAGCAGTTTTAAATTGCCAGTTTTTGCGAAGTGAAATAGCTAAACATTTGAAGGATCATTTTCAAGAGAGTTGACTTCAGTATATCACATATTAAGAAAAACAAAATTTAAATTTCAAAGTTATTTTATACAAATTAGTAAAAAAATCATACAGTCTATAGGATCAAAAGTTTTTTTTTTTAAATTACAAAACAACGTATATTTTAAGAATTGTGATACAACATAATACAAAACTTACAAAAGGCAATTAATGAGGAATGTTGGCAGAATAATGTTACAAAGTTTAAACGACACTTGATTTTAATTTGAATAAGTTTGAGTTTACGGCTTATTTAAATCAAATGAAAGCGCAGAATTAAAATACTTAAAAATTATCACAAAAAACAAATATCGAGGCCTCTCCCATCGCTGCAGGGCCCTTAGGCAATTTCCTACTGTGCCTACTTAATAATCCGTCCCTGGATATAACACATATCTCGGCAATCCTTCAAGAATCATTCTTAATTTTTAGGGAGATTTGTTTTCTGCCTGGACTTTTCATTGAACTCAGTGACGAAATTAATTTTTTTTTCCCTAAACTAATATTTACAAGGTTTAATATAAAATCTACAAAAAAGCTTAATATCTAATTGATAGTTGCTCTTTCAGACATATTTTCTTGCGTAGAATTTTATTCTAAACTATAAAAAATACACTGCTCGAATGAATCGGGCGATAATTTCTGTAAGACTAAAAAACGTATAATCAACTCTTTTTTTAAAACAGAAATGGTGTAAAAGCAATTAAACCAAAGTGCCACTAAATTCAACAAGGGAGAAAATATCAATTAATTCAGCAAATCAATAAAATATTCCTAAACCAAAAATGGAAGAAAAGCAATTACACCGAAGTACCAGTAAATTCAACAAATGAGCAAAATATCACTTAATTCAGCAAATCAATGAAATTTTCCAAAATATCAGAAATTTCAGCAACCTCCCAATTTTGCCTGTGACGTTGCAGTTTTCGATGAATAATAAAAGCTGAATTTTGGCATTGCTTACGTATGATAAGAGTCGAAACAAATGGGAAGCAATAAATGTTTCTTAGAACTATTTATTACGTCTAATCAACAATACTTAGGAAAATGAAATGTCTATAAGACTATTTTTGAGAGAAAATCCAAACGCAACAGTGTCTTGCAGAATATATTCATGAGTTCCAAATTGTGATTTCCAGTTCATGAAATCTGTTTTCTGAAATGCACACGTTAGCTGAAGAAAACTATGGTATGTTACACGTACAGCAACAAAGAATGAAGATTGGTATTTTAAAATGAACGGTCAGAAGAATTATGTTGTTACTTTGAACTGCGCGTCAGGATGACTACCAGCGCTTGATCTCAAACTATTCAAATCAGGATTATATAGGAATGAAAAGTCAAATATTTTCATAGGCTGAAATTTCAACATTGGCTTCTTTTCCAAGCTGGTGATTTCTTTTTCCACTCTGGTATCCTACTAAACCAACGTTTCTTCTCGAAATCAGATGGTAATGGTTTAGCTTTATTTTCACTATCTTTAAGAACTTAGAGGAGTGTAGGTTAAGGAAATTTGGGCTTTAATAATTTTTCGCCAAAAGCCAGAATCCTCAGTGCCGATCTCTGAACCAAAGTCGTCCTCTTAAGCCAAAGTCGCAAGTTTCTTTCCTTTATCTTTTTTTGCATATTGTAAGCTGTTTACCATTTTAATTATTTAGTGTTAAATAGATTTGGCTTGGTGATTTAATTTTCCTTTAGAATTTACGAAAGACTGCCTAAAAGCAGCACGGCAAATTATGGTTCTTTCCTTTTAACTTCAGTATGGCTTTCAAAATGTTCAATCTTTGGGTCGAGAACAAAATTTGAAGTATGGCGTTGTAGCACTGTGGAAATAAAACAAATCTGCAATCATAAGTATATTTTTAGTTTTTTAGCTAAAAGTTACAGAAGGAGACAGTGTGGAAGAAAAACGCCGGTTCTGAGAGATTTTCATGTCCAATATATGGCATATAGTAGCGTCGCATAACGAAAGTTTAAATATAAATAACAGTTGGAAAATTCTGTTTTGTAGGAATAGCAAATAATATTTCAGCTGCTCGTAGATAACGTCTTTAATTCTATGGATTACAGTTGAGAAATATCGGTTGAGTGCAGGAGATTCAATTTCTCTCAATAAAAATAATTTGTACTCGATAAAATATTCAATTTGATTTGAAATCAAAATATTGAATTTGATTTATACCATAAAGGGTATTTTGTCATGAAGTTGTATTTTTTATTCCTTAAAAACATGCATGCAAAAGTTACAAGATTTAACATAATCTTAATAATATTGTAATCATCTTGTCAAATCACCACTTTAATTTTAAAATGGAAGATTGAAGCAAGAGTAAGATTTTAATTTGTGTTAGTTGAAAATAGAAAGTTGAAATGAACAAGATCATTATTGTTTATTACCAGACAATAGAATTTTTAGACAATTCGGAAAGCAGTTTTACAGAGTTTAACGCTGCAGAATGTTTTTATTAATTTAAACATTTGTGCACTGAAGGCTTTATTTAATTCTTTTGCTGCCAGAGTCTCTTGGGAAAAACGCCCACCACAGCCCAAGATGTTTTTCTGGATTATCTGACATCAATTGGAATAGATTTTACGTCTGTCACATATCTGTGACGTCGGAATTTTGTAAGAAATGTTTGTGTCACATATTGGTAGCGAACGAGTTAAAACTGTTATGGTTTCACATTTGAACAGATAGTTCGCAAACTTATTTATATTTAACAACAAATATAAAATTGAAATGGCATTGCTTATAGCTTTTCCATATAACTTTCTGCGTCTTTTTTTCCAAGCAGAAACTCTATGTTAAGAGATATTTTATGCATGAATTATGTAATAACTTTCCATTTCGGATGATTTTTCTTATTTTTTTACATCTACTTTCTTTCTTTCAGAAGTTTTGACTCACAACATTTCAGCTGTTACTGGAATATTTTGTGTTGAAATAGACTAACAGATGTAACATGAAAAAAATTGTAGAAAAAAACTTGAAAAAAATTTGAAGCATCTATTTTTACATGAATTCACATAATATGTAAATATAAATAAAAAGGCTTTCTGATTCATTCTACTTAAATAATATAAATATAAAACAGAAGTAAAAAAAGAAAGAGTATAGATAAGAAACAAAAGATTTAACTCTCTGGACCCGGCTAGAGTGAGAATTCCAGTACCTCAAAAACTGAAGTAAATTTTCGTTCACGAAAACAGAATGAAATCCTCCCTTTCTTTACAGAAATTCCAGGAGGACGACACCCAAGTTTGGGCTATCAATCGCCAAAAAAGCAAGGAACAACTTTTCTTCCGTAAAACTCACTCAGGCGCCCGAAATCGCCTGAGTCCGGCCTCTGTCGAATGGGGCGGTTTGAGGCGGGATAGGGCTCATAGGGTTAAACAATAACGATAACAATACACCTTTTTGCGTGCTCATTCAAGTTCTCATTCATTCCTTCCAATTTGAATATTTTTCTTTTACATTCTAAATTCTATTTTATGTTTTTTAAATATTAATCGTTGTAATTTTCTGTTGATGCGATCACTTGGTGCTGTTGCGTTGAGCACGCAGAAAGGTGTATTGTTATCGTTTTTTGTTTAAATCTTCTGTTTCTTATCTATACTCTTTCTTTTTTCACTTTTGTTTTATATTTATATTATTTGTTTCTGTATTATATTAGAAATAGCTGCATATGCGCCTTACTATATAATACAGAAGAGTTTTAATTAATTTATGGCTAATTAATTTAATTAATTTATGATTAATATCTTTGTTAAATTTTGTTAATTATAACTGTCATTCTACTTAACATGTTTTCGCTTAAGCTCGCAGAATAATTTTTATTAAGAAGAAGCATAATTTTGTAACTCAGTAATGAAAGAAAAATGTTTTCTTGGAAATCTTTAATTTATGAATTTACGAGATAAAAATGTTAGGCAGTGGATTAAGAGATATTTTCACTTAATTTCTTAAAAGAGAAAGTGTCATGCCCAGAGACGGAATAAAATGTATTTTACTTCATCATAAACAGCGTCTAAATATTTTAAAAGATGAACCAAAAAAAATTCATGCCATCGAACTTATACAACCTAGCAACATACCATACAGAGAGGCATTTTGTCTCAATTACATTTTTAGCTTCTTAAATTTAAATTTGATTTGTTTGATAATAAATTAGTAAATTATTTTGTTAAATTTATGTCTTATAGTAGAAACACTTTTAATACAGAAATATTAATCCAGCAGTTAAGCAAATTACTTATTTAATATTAATTATAAAGTTAAGATCAAATTAAAATTTCGATTATTTTTAACATTTTCCTTTAACTTCTTTATAGATCTACATAGTTGCGGTGGAAGAATTAAAAATTGTGCAGCGTTTCATTTCATTTATTGAACTTATTAAAGATGGTCCTCGTAATTTTGAGACATTACTTGAAGAGGAGCACGATAGCTAGAGAGGCTATCCACTTTGAAAAATTCCTCACAGCACTAAAGATAGGAGGGGAGTTGAGATGATATAGTTAATATGCACTAAGCGAATAATCTCAGCGAGTCTCAAATCTGCAAAATCAGATCTCGGAATTGAAAACTTGCAAATAATTCCCTGTATACAGTCAATCACATTAAATCTTACAAAAATTGATAAACTTCTCAATGAAACTAAGTCAATCGATTAGTGTGTTTATTGGAAATGCTGCGCGAATTAAATTCTATTTAAAAAAGTGTTGCTTCTTTGAGTTAAATACACGAATGTAGAATTTGGAAATCTTGTTACTTTAATTCAAATATTTTTAACCATCAGTAGATTCTTAAAATAGAGCATTACCTCGTCTCCCTCCCAATTTTATCTATATAATGACTTCTGGAACGAAACATCTGCTACTGAATTTTGAATGACATACCGCAGTTTGAGTATACACGCTGAGGACTCGATGCCACTGATATGTAGGATACTTATTACACACGATATTAAGAATCAAGTTTGCCTATGATGGTCTGAAATGCAAGTCTGGATTTTGAGTGCGTCGACCCATGTGGCTTCATGATCATCCGTCAGAGTTGCAAGCTTCGCTCCCAAAGTTTTAGTGTAGATTCAAAACCTGACACTAATCTAATTTACTTTGCATTGGCTTTAAAAGTTTGTTCAATAATTAACGAATCAAAATTACCAAGTCATACCGATGAATCGTGATGTGCTAGCGAAGTATGGAAGGATTAGTTAATGACAATCCCAAAAAGTTGTGATTCAGGAGGTGACAGAAAGAGAACAGTTGATTGGGCAGACAATACAAATTAATGAATACGCCCATAGTTAGGGTTGCCATAATTCCCCAGCACTAATACGGGACGTTTAAGTACTAAATAAATAAAACATGAAAAAGGTTGGTGGGTTATAGTTTATTTTACTCTGATAAAAAAATTAATAAAGTTTCAGAAATCTAATTAAATGAATACTTAGAATAATACAAAAGATGCAAGGCTAATCCTTTTAAGACCAGTCATATTTTTAAGTTGATTTCACTTTTTTAATTACTTCATTTTCTTTTTTCACGTAATTAAAAATCTGGGCGCAAGTCATTTTAAAATTATAATGACAAATTATAAATGCTTTAATTGTCTCCACTGACTGAGCTCAAGGAGAGATCGGGACAAAAACGGGACAAATAGTAATAAGATACTGAGAAGTGATATACGGTGATAGTCCCGTATATACAGGGTATGGCAACCCTACCTATAGTGACATAGGAACAATAAGCGGTAGTGCGATCTCAAACTGCTATGGCAACCCTACCTATAATGACCTAGGAACAATAAGCGGTAGTGCGATCTCAAACTGCTATGGCAACCCTACCTATAGTGACCTAGGAACAATAAGCGGTAGTGCGATCTCAAACTGCAACACAAAAAATGAGGAACGTTGTGGTGAAGTGTTTATCTTATTGGGACGGAAAGTCAATTCGAAATGATCTGGAATATTTAGCATGTTCTCCTCCATAAGCAGTTACTCCTCTCTGACACTTGGACATCCGGCTAATCTAATATTGAAAATTGACTCCATTACATGCTTCTCGTGTGTGGAATCCTCACAATGGTAAATAATCAATTTAATACAAAAGATTCAGAGATGGAGGCGATTCAACGAAAATAGTTTCTTATTAAAATTTCTATTTAATTATTACCTAAGTACCTACATACGTCATTCACTTTTAAATAATCGGCAATAAAAACTACAGATTTTTATATAGCCAGTATTTACAAATTTGTTTTAAATTCTTCAACAGAATGTCGTTTAGACTGAAATTCTTTGTATTTCTTGAATTTTTTACAAACTCGAATTTCAGGGATCGTATAAACAGTCAAAGAAATTTGTTTGATACCAATTATTTTCCTCTGTCATCATGGAAATACTCGTATATTTCAGCATAACTTCCACAAGTTTAAATTTTGTAATGAATTATGAGGCTTGAATACAGCAGTTATGTGTGCTTTCATAGATTTTATTTACTTTATGGATATAATAATATAAATGACTTAACGATATTTGAAATCAGTGGATGGTATCGAATGCTTTTAATTTTATGTTTCATATTCGAGGAAAAAATATGTGCTATTTCCACTTATATGAGATTTTCCTTTCTTATCGATTGTATCTTTTTCTTTTATAATTGTACACCATTTAGATACTATTTAAATTTGCCCATAGAAGCTATTAAAATGTAATGGAAACAGAAAAATCCGACATTTCAAGTCCTTGGAAGCTACTTTGGAAAGTATGATTGAAGAAAATTATTACACAAATATAACGGCATTACGAAAATTCTAAAAGAACTTTTAAGAGAATTTTAAGACCTTCAACCTCTTTTCATCTTAAAGAGATATTTTGTTGCTTATTAAAAAGCATAAGTGATGACTATAAAACAATTATATCTTTAAATTCTCAAAGTTCAAGAAGTTTTTTTATTACATCTATGACTTATTTATATCTGTAACGGTTACAATTTACTGCCTTCTCCTTTTTATGGTAGGTGGCGCTACTAGAGCCATCCGGGTTTTTCCCATGAACCCCCTCTCTCTCTTCTTCTGTGTACTTGTCTTGTGTTGTTGTTCTCTGTCTTGCATCTTGTACCTTTTAATGTACTGTGCCGTGGAACTTAGCCATCTAATAAAAATGGTTCCTGAAATTGAATTAATTCTTCAACAGCGGCATTCGATATAAACACGAGTCTCGTCCCTCTACATATCTATATTTTGTCATAATGAGTTATAGAGAATACATCATTTCATTTGAGATATCCGTAATTTTTTTGCGGTGTTTTCTTGTATGAATGTAAGCATTGAAATGTATAACTTTTTATTTAGGTTTTCAACGATAACAAATTGGAGCTAATTTTTAAGATAATCCTTTTTAATTGAATCACATTTAATACAATACAAGACAAACCATGCTTATTCACAAATTCAGATAGGACTGACTACAACAACCATTATAATTCACACATAATTAATTAAAAGTACCTTCGAATGAGATATGTTACATCTGAAATGAATACAAAATAAAATCATGCTGATATTCGCGAAATTAGACATAAATGACGAAAGTAGACATCAGCAGATATACACAGGATAAATTTAAAAACTTTTTTGAATGAGAAATATTACACAATTGCAAAATACAAACAGAAAGGCCTGCATAAACCGTTCTCAAGATAACAATTCTGAATTGTGATCAAGGCTATATTTAACATTCACATCTCAGTAAAATGACTAGATATTAGTTTCAATACTTCATGCACTTTTGAAAAACACTCCGTTGATAATACACATCCAAAACATACATAAACCACGATACATTAAACAGTAATATTCTTCTCTCTAGTAGATTCCGTGTGATTATGTCCACTTGCAAGGAGGACTTTCTCTGTCACTGGACAATTAAGCGCAAGTGCTGCTTCCCTTGCGGCAGTTATCAAAGTCATGAAAGGAACGGAGTTCGAATGTCCTTGAAGAGGGTCCAACACCGTTAATCCTACCGCTGGATGGACTTCCTGGTAGTCCGGACATGAGGGTGGTCCGAGATTTCTGAGAGAACTCTAGGAAGAAAGGTGACAGATTAATATAAATGTCTCATCATTTAATCAAGGTGGTCAGTTGGTGTTTTTCGACGTGAAAACGTCTTTCCGCTCGTTACAATGATTAGTCGGTAGGACTTTCAGGTGTGGCAAAATACCGTCAGATTTGAATCGCTGATAACTACGAGACTAATAACGCGAAAAGAATGGTTGACCCCACAATGGATAGATTATATCTGCAAGAGTTTGTTGCATAGTATTTGTTTTGTCTGTGACGTCATCGTACCAGTGTAGGCGCATGCGCGTGATTGTTATGAATTAGCTTTATATAAAGTTATAAATAAGTGTAGCGTGGAAACGCGTTTAGCCTGGAGGTTGATTCTGATGCCATTTTAACGAGCTTGAGGAGTATTACTAGAAACCAAAGTGAGAGAATAAAAATATTTAACAGAATATATGTAAAAATCGGTATTAAATTGAAATTTCTAACTCCGCGAGTTTTTTTATTACGACATGCAGAGTTTTCTTTCTAATTGTACGAAACTTACAGAATACTTGACAATACGTAAAAGAAATATTGCATTAAAAGTTGAATTCAAAAATTTGAAAATTACGGGAAATATGAGCATTTATAGAAAATAATGTTTTATTGCGCGTACGCGAAATGTAGTTATATATACTGTCAACAAATGGCTCCATCGAAAGCTACTCTAAATAAAACATAAGAAAGGCGCAGTTCGGGTCCTAGCCGTATATTTTTCGTGAAAACGTCGGGATAAAATCATAAAACACGTATTTCGCATTAATATGTAATAGATACAGAATAGATAAATCAAAAGTTTATCGCATGTAGTAAGGGTGTGTGGAATCTTGTGATTTATCTATTCTCTAACCATTATACTACTCTGTGTAAATATTGTATTAAAGAGATTGATAATTGAATTACATATGGATACGAAACACTTGTTTCATGATTTTATTCCGACGTTTTCACGAAAAATCTACGGCGCGGAACCGACTTGTGCCTTTCTTATTTTTTTTGTTGTAGTTTGTTTATTATCAATTTCTGAACTTTGTTCGCATTGCACGCTTTTCAAGCGAACACGGAAATGAATATGTAGATAACAAAATATGGAGGATTACAAAGAGTTTTGAACTGAAGGGGACATTTATCCATTTATTTTAAGGGGACATACGCCCTTTAAAACTCCGAAGAATGGGGAAGAACTGTCGAATTTGTTACATTATATCTCTACAAGAAAACATTTCAAAAATAACTTTTTTTCTAGAAAAATATCTATTGTTTCTATTATTGTACACACATTTTCAAATCTTAATACTGATATGTGATATTATTTGAGAGATTAATAAATATGGGCATAATTTTTAGAGAAAATATGAAATAGTCACCTTGCGCGCATGGTTACGGATACAATATTGGTCCAAACACAATATTTTAAGTATCTAAGAAATCTAAACAGTCTGTTTAACAAACTGAACCTCAGTTTATTAACATTTAAATTTAATTTTTATTTTATATACCAATTTAAAAGAAAGATATTGAAAACTTTTAAAATTTCAACATTTCTAACCCTCCGAAAAAACTTCTTTGGAGAAAACGTGAAAAAACTGTGGTCCAATTTGTATAACAGATCACAATACATATTCAGTAAAAATGTTATGCAAACATATTCAATAGTTCTTGTGATATCGTGCGCATAATATCAAAAACACACATTGTGAGATATAGCACTTTAAAGATATGTCCATATTCAACGTAAACATTGAATAGCTGATACAATTTCCTTTATAACTTTCGTAATTATGGGAATTTTTTAACGCGAGTTGTTTTAAATTGTTCAGAAAAGACAAGGAAATAGTATATATTTTTTTCATAAAATCGAAAATTTTCGAAGTTTAACAGTCGTATGTGTCCTTAAACTATCTGTTCTAAATTTAACATCTAAAAGTTCAGGGACATTTAGTAAAGATTTGGGTATTGTTGATTTTAAATTTTTATCGATCAAAGATATAAAAGATTTATTTTTCAATTTAGCAAATAATATTTTTTTGCAATGGTTTATACTTACGTGGCCTTCTAATAGGCCTGGCATATGTACATTTTAGAACATTGCACAGCCCTTGACGAAAATTGTTGTTGAATCCTCCATATAGCAGTGGATTGAGAGCACTGTTGAAGTAAGCCAGAAACATCGCGAAGTACTGAAATCCTTCAAACCAGTATGGAAGCTGTAAAGAAAATTACTACAAATTTAGGAAAGTATAGTTTATTTTTACACATGGTCTCTAAAAACTGTATTGTAAACACTTTTATAAGCGAATAAATGTCAAAAATGATACTGAGAAGGAAATTTATGGTATATATCAGCTTCTATTACTAGTGATATTTTTAATATCTTTATAAAATACTATTATATAACAAGCTATCATACTGTTAATCTAAACATGTACATTTAGAAGAGAAATTGTTCAAGTATTTAGAAGAATTTTTCCAGAACAGTCAATATAAAATTTATAATTCGTTTTCTTTTAAGTTTGGCACCTTGCAATACATAAATGATGTTACTGTGGCATTAGTTATAAGAATATAAGATGTTTCTATGATAAACTGGCTTTATAAATTTTATCATCTGTATTTTTATCGTTTACAACAGAGTCATTTTTTTGTTGCAATATGCTAGCGTTTCAACCAAATTCTGTGGATCAGCGATTTTTCAACTTTAGCTTAAGAACACAAATGTGGTTATAAAAAAAATCAGCACATTTTTCGTTCGAATTCTGAAATATTTATGAGCAAAAGTAATTTTTAAATAATTGTGACTTGGAACATTTAATAAAAATCTACTGAATGGTTGTTTCAAAGTTCTTTTTAATTGTCATTAGTTTCTTTTTCATTAATAACATATTTTCCGATTCCCGTGATGATTATTATTTCACAAAAATGAGTCAAGGGAAAGTCTTTCTATAGATAATTAATGTAGAGATAAATTTCGGCGAAATTTTACGGAGTAGCTATCAAAATATGAAAGATTCGTAATTAATTTCACTTTGATTTTCTGACTGAACTTCTGCAATAATTCCATCGTAATTTTGAAACACTATACAAGATATAACGTAGAAAAGACAACAATCTGCTATCGTAAGATAAAATATTAAATAAAATTACTAAACAAATAAGATTAACGCTGAACTCTAAGCGAAATTATAGTATAAAAATATAACCACAGAAAATATCAATGTTCGTTACGCATTTCATTTCAATAAAATCTATTGTACAGTATTTCAGAATGAATTAACACTTTTTTTTGTAAAAACAGCACTTTTATTTTAACATATTTTTCACCAAAAACCGTTAATTTGCTAGAACTATATACATCAGTCGTTACATTTCGGTCTCTCTACAATACAATTTTTAATTCTTAAAAAAAACTAACATCTTTTATCCTGCGTCGCTAAGCAACGCTCCTAAGACAAATATCGTATTGCCACACTAAAAAGTTTTAGAAAGAGTCCTTTAGAAATAACTAAATATTTTTGTAACAAATATCACACTATATAAATGGTCATTTGTTCTGAATTCAGATCAGCCAGAATAGAGCATGCAATTAATTGCAATATCGCTATGCCAATGAGAAATAATTTATTAGGATAGAAGGATAAGAAAAAGAAGATATTCGTTTTCTTTCCTCTATCAGTCGTGCTATTTCTTATCCTAATCCCCCTGTTTGTTTTTTTCAGGAATAACATTTTTTCTCTTCCATGTTTGCGTTGGACAGCATAATCTTATTAAATCTATCACAAGGGGAAACAGCATACACGGCATTTGTTATTTTATGTGAATAATTCAACTTGCGCATAAGAGAGACCAACCTGCAACGAATCGTATTGGATTTTGAACTTAAATTAATTTCTGGGAACATAATTAAGTGGATGAAATTCTTTTGATTTGATTTATAAAAAGGATTTGCATTTAATAATTAGAAAACTGCAACTAGGTAAGAATGAAACGATGTTCTTTGGTGTTTATGTTCTTTTAATTAATGATAATTCTTATTCTAGATTATCTAAAAAATCCTTCCTTTTGATTATTCTAGAGATAACAATTTAGTTATAAATAGTATTAAAATAATTAATTTTGGATGGGTTAAAACTCTTTTACAGAATATCAAAAAATATTGAAATGAGAATAAAATTTGAATCAGATAAGTAATCCCACAGAATTGTATACCATTTTAAAATTCCTTATATATCTATAAAGTTTTAATGGAGGAAGCCACTTATTGTTATTTCATTAACATACAAATGAGGTCAGATTGTTTTGCTGCAATGTAACAGATGTTTGACATTTTCTATGGTTTGAAATCAATAATTAAACTATAATAAAGAGTTACATGTTACATTTACTCAAGCAAATAAGAGCTACAGAACTCAGTACACAATTTATTTCGTTAAGTGTGTTTGAAAAAAGAGTTTAAGTCGAAACTCTTCTAATGGTATTAATCAAAACAAATGAGATATTCGTTGTGACAAAAGAATAGTATTTAAATTAAGAATAGAAAGCAGAAGAGCAAGAGACAATCACTCGCCAGAAAGCAGAAGTGACGATAACAACTACACATCTATCAGTCGGAGAAACTTTGTCTTTAAATCGAAGCTCAAAAACGTGTACGGTCGTCTATTAGTCCCAATGTTGCTTTTGGTAACCTACCAAATTTACAATTAAAGAACTTGACTCTAAGTTTCGATCTCAAAGTATATGGCATGTCGTTATTCCTCAAATTATTTCAACGACAACTCAAGTTTTTGTGAGTCGAGAAAGAAAATTAGATGTGCTAACCAAAAATATTGCTCAACTTGAATAACTCTCTATTAATTTTATGTCTAGCGAAATCAAATTCTCTTTCGCCATTCCGCATCTTGTTTCATTTGACATAAATCCATTTTTGACAATTATAATAATATTCATCCAAGAAATTAATGAGAATGAATTTTCAAAACCTTTTCGATTGGCTAACCGCAGATGCCCTCTTACCACAATTAAAATATACTATAATATCTCGTTTAACCCTTTTGCTCCTAACGCCGGATATATCCGTCATCCACATGATAACCCCGCGGAGACGAGCACCGGATATATCCGGAATCCACATGACAACCCGCGGAGACGAACGCCGGATATATCCGGCATCCACATAATAACCTTCGGAGAGTAACGCCGGCAATATCCGGCATGCACGATGTGACCCACAGAGACGAGCGCCGGCAACATTCGCGACTTAGTTTTTGGATAGCAACGCTCTCTGTGCATGCGCAATGTGTGCACTTTTGGCACGGGTCCAGTTCAGTGGAAGCGCTATAGCGGACTGAATCCCCGTAGCGAAAGGGTTAATATTTCAAAATATTATATGATTCTACAGGATTCTGTTCGAAGTTGCACATGTTATTTGCAACCATTCGAAATTATGTAATATTTTGCTCTATAAAGGAGCTAGAAAGAACCAACTAATGATGGTAAATGTTCCAAATGCCGGCTATGGAAAAAAAATTTGTAAGGTAAATAATGGAATAAAGGATATGTGAGAAGATCTATTTATTTTGTGTATGGAACATAATAAATAGATATTTTATGTTTCCTCTTATTTCTTTGTTTCTCTATCCGGATGTACTTAATAGTAAAATGGATTTAACATTCGATGAGTTACTTACTATTTTTTAGAAAAAGATATATTTTATGTTATTACTTTTATAAGAGTTTGCATATTTCAAGGAAAAAAACTAAGTGATCGCTCATTACCTCACTTATGTAATTAGAAATATTTCTTAATAAACAATAGCTACAGGAATGCCTCATCTGGTAACCATACATTGTATAAAGAAACCTTCTATTAAACAGAAATTGAAATACAAATGTAACCGCTTGTTAAAATAATACAGCATTTCCCCTAAAATTTAATAAGCACTAACATTGGAGTTTTAATCCATTTCATAAAATTATTTTTTATATTACAAGCAGCCGAATCTAGAAGAAAAATGCTGCGAAGTTTCAATTACCAATATATTTGTCATTAAATGAATATTGATGATTATTTTACATAATAATGCAATAATCGGCACAAGTCCAGTGCAGTCAGTAATATCTAAGCCTAACTGAACAACCATTTTGTTTTATTCTTGTTTTCCGCATTTTGTTCAATACGTTTTATAAATGTAAATTAGATGTGTAAACTTATTAATGAGAAGGTAAATTTTTTTCAACATAAATTCAAATTTAGTAATAAATCATTTATACCGATGGAATTTTCTCTAGATCAGATGATTCCCGCTGCATTCGGACATAAAATTTAAATATGACTATAACAACATGATCTAGGACATAACATAAGTTTTACTGGCCAACTCCAAGCATCCAAAATTCTCTTTATACTACGTTTCTAGCAATATAAATCTCAACACGGACAGTTACTATCATTCACTCTTGAGGCACGTCCCTTTATCGTTAAAAGAAAGACCTTGTTCTGTTAAAATGTTCTTTTGCTCAATTCATCGCCCCGTAAAAAAGTATTTCAAAGTGTCTAGTGCTGTCTTCTCAGATAAAGTCTAGCAAAAACAGTTAAGTTCAAATCATTTGTTAAAGTGAACCTGGTTAAGATGTGATTAGTACCGGATCCTAAAAAGTGTCTGTGTCTGATTAGCCTGGGAACTGACACTCAATTCAGATAATTGATGGTGGTTCTGGCACAAAAACATGACAGCTTTTCCCTAATATATTTTTGGGTAGAGCGGATGAAGAAAGAATCTTTCAAATGTTAGATAAACTGAATTCAATGTGTATTGAAAGGGCATCGATTCAGTCTTCACTAATTCGAAACTTTGACTGATCAAGTGAATTAAATTACGAATCCAAGAAAAAGGTCTTATGCTACTTACTTTTTCTGTAGTGCATTAAGTAAAAAGCAAGTTCCGATGTATTTAGTTACCTATGAAGGAGTCTGTTTTTTTGCTTCAATTTTTTTGTGCTTGAACAACGATACCACCTACCTATAAAAGGATTATATGGTGAACTTCTGAAATCAATTAATTATTATTCAATTCCTACTATTAGTTCACACTCTCCCTATATATATGTATTTATATATCTTATTCAAATTTGCAATCGTTAATAAAATACTTTTTATTCATCCACTCAAGTTCAAATATATTTTTTAAAACTTGTAGTGGATGGCACTTGATGTTAATACAGTTTTTTCAAATATTAATTCATTAATTAAATTTAATTAATTAATTTTAGTTTGATATGGGAGAAAGCGTATGTCGCCTTGAGTCGTTTGGTTCGAATTTTTCTCAATAGATGGAGCTAGGTTTGCCAGCTTCTAGACCTAATATCCTTTGTTTTCCGGTATGTTCACGAAGGCGTCACTTTTTCATGTATTTTTGTCAGAGGGTATGTTGATTACTTTCCTTATTCTCACTACTGGATATGTTGAAAAAAGGCTTTATGAAGTTTTTCAATTCCTTCTATTAGTTCACATTCTCCCTATATATATAAGATATTTAGCAGGATATAAATTTAGGAATAAATACCGTCAGTGACGAAGCGTGTAGATCGCTGACCTAAGTAGGAATTGACTTAAATTTTTTTATATTATTTGTGTTATATTGCAGATATCTACTGGAATTGATGAGGATATTACGAACTCGGAACATAAAGGCAAACATTTCTGAAAATTTTGTACAGAAATGTTACACAAAAAGAATCGGAATATGTGACAGCCGGAAGGGGTGGTATATTGTAGGAACTATAGAGAAATACCGCATTGTATTGCCTACAATTTATTTCTAAATATCCTTCATATTTTTATCCAGAAATAGTCAGATTCACTTCAAAAATTCAAAGATAGCAGAAAGACACCGCTGTATAAAGTTCTATTTAACACTCCGTTAGGCTCGTGGGAGACATATGCCACCCATTTTCTTTTCCGTTTTTTTCTACAAATATTTTTCTCTGAAAAAATATATCAGTTGCAAATTAAAGAGTGTGACAATGACATTTTGTCTCGCCCTCCTGCCGATAGATGGCGCTGCAAGGGCCTTTGACTTTCCAGAGAAGAACGAGAGACAGAGTGACTTGAGACTTCGTGCGAGAAGGTGTCTTTTACCCTCTCACAGGGACGGACATAACTCGACATGCGTAGAGAGTTGAATATTGTAACTTAAAGGTAATGTAAGCTTAGTTAATCTAGAATAATTCTATGTGGTAGATGTGTGAACAATAAATTTACGTTAATTCAACTATGGACCAACTTTATTTTAACAGCCGATTTCACTTCCTGTGAGCTAGCCGGATAATGGTGGCTAAAAGAGTAAATATTTAAGAAGTGCAATAACGAACAAAAATAATTTTAGGTGACTATTTTTAATATTTTCATAGAGATTACAATAATACCATAAAAGTCACAGCATTGTTACGCATACTTCTTTTAAATGCTCAACACTAACCCACTTTTAGAATTTCTTACAATATTTTTTGGTAGTTTTGTCCCGTTTTCTTCTAAAATATGTGCATTTATTACTCATTGACTTTGCGTATTTTTGGTTCTGTACCGTTAATTCCAAACATTAATTTCTCTTCTTTATAATTAAACTGGAAGGCGGATATTCGACAGTTCTATATAAAATTTGAAGTATAATAAGTATCCAACTGAAATTTTTGATGGCAACAAGTCGTTTTATATAGTTAGCAATATCATTGTGTTTGGATATAACAAAAGAGGTAATAGTAGAGAGGTTTTAAAAGCTGTGAAAAAAGAACCTTAATCCAATGACAAGCATTTCTTGATACATCATTTTTCCGGTAGAGTAGATCTAAACTATCAACTTCTTTTGTCAGGTTATCAAATATAACAATTTTAAGTTTATAACAATTTTAAGATTTTAGCACCTGTCCCTTCATTAATAGAAACTAAAAGTACATAGTAAATAAATATGACACAAGCGTAGCGTCAGATTGGAAGCCGAATTTTCGTTACTTTACTTTTCGCTTCTTATTTTGAAAAATTTTGATAAATTTCGTTAATTTAAATGAATTGTACAACTTAAATTATTTTATATTTTTGTTAAAAGATTTTGGGCACGTTCGATACTAAAAAGCCAGTTATCCGCTATTGTAATAGTTCTACAAATTATTTAAAATAAAATACACTAAAATTATTTGAAATATTTTTAAAAAATAATATTTCAGCGAAGCAGAGTGCCTTAATTTCACAAAAGAAGCAAAATAAGCCAATAAAAAATACAGAAACAGTAAGAGGAATACAGAACAGAAGGAGAATACAGAAACAGAAAGAGAATACAGAAACAGAAGGAGAATACAGAAATAAAAGGAGAATACAGAAACAGAAGGAGAATACAGAAACAGAAGGAGAAT
>BGPR01017243.1:1908-17161 GCA_013235015.1 Araneus ventricosus
AAAAAGGCATTTTACTGTACTTTCAGTGAGGGTTTTTGCTTATATTAAGTCTTTTATGCGATTGATTATCTTTAGATAAAAACAATAGGTGAATCATTTTTTCCAATGCAGACAGCGGTGGCCCACTGGGAGAGTCTCTGCTCTAGGGTATTCAGATCGCAACTTTCAATGAGGGTTTTTGCTTATATTAAGTCTTTTATCTGATTAATTGTCTTTAGATAAAGACAATAGGTGAATAATTTTTTCCAATGCAGATCGCGGTGGCTCAGCGGGAGAGTCTCTGCTCTAGGGTACTCAGATCGCAGGATCAAGATGCGATTCCTTTAACCTGTTAATCGGGGAATTAACTAACGTTCCATTCGTTTCCCATTGAAGTATTTCGTCATACCCGGTTAACAGGTTAAAATTCAATAGTATGCGTTAGGCTGGTGAACGTTAAAATGGTCTTTATGAGTCAAATTTTCATATTGATGTAGTTTCCACTAGGTTCCATGCCGCAGTGGCCTTTTGGTAAGGCCTGGGCCTTAGGGCCGCAGGCCTCCAGGTTCGAAACTCGATTACACTGAAGATCCTTTGTATATTGGGCGTGTTGCACATTAAATCATACGTAGGAGGCCAAACTTTCTCCCGATGGTGTGGTGCAACACAACCCACCCCGACTCAGCCTACTCTACTGGGTTTAAGGCATTAAAGAGTAGGAGGGGAAGAGAACCGACCATCAGCATCAGGAGGACGCCAACCCCACTCGCATTTATTAAAGGTTTTTCCTCACATATACATACTACACCCAGAAATATGGGTGGAAATTAAATTTATATGAACATATATAAAAGTCTCACATTACAAGGGCTCACCCGGCCAAGGAGACAGTACAAATAACAGCATATGGAGTGAAACTTATTTACTAATAAAAATTTACCATGGCCGGGGAGAAACAAACAATGCATACCCAATTTTAATTATCAGTGGCATTCCATCCATAAAATGCAATGAATGAGATGCAGCACAAACACACACACACGCAAAAAGCCAACCCCAAACCACACTCAAAACAGACACAGACAAACCACATCGAACCAGAACGCACACAAAAAAACTCTACACGCAAAATGAATTGGCAATCAATTTTTCCGCATCCTTTTTCTCTAAAAAATATAAAAACTACCAAAACATTGTTTAAAACCATGTAATAAAAGCCAACAGGAATAACCACTCCCTGCGCAAGAAACTCACAAATCCAAAGATACCCAGTCCGTCATGTACAATGCAGAGCAACCAGGCCCACACCTCCAATACAACAAGGCGCCCCCGACCAAGAAAGGGAAACAGACCTAACGGTCATACATTAAATTTTCAATGTTAAAATCTTATTGAAAACAATTTAATTAAAACTATTATAAAAATCCTAAAAGTTTAAATTGAATTTCAAATGTCTAAAATTTCAAAATGACAAGGCCATGAAATCGACCACAAGACCCAACAAATTCTCCTCAAAATGACCAATTTAAAGCATACTATTAAAATTGAAAATAATTAAAATCAATTATATATCCAACATATATTCAATTAAACATAAAATCCCAAAAACTATGTCATTAAAAATAAAAAATTAAAAAGAAGTGGTAGACCAGCTACACCCCACTGAAACAATAGCGGATCACTCTACTAACTTAAAAAAAACTCACAAGTTTTTCGTGATTAGCCGCAGTCGACATTACGTTTTTAAGCCACAAACTCTTGGCTTCACAACAGGGCTTCTTTAGGTGACGATCCCGTGTTCATTAAGCAATCAGAAAGATAATGGTCAGGATCTCCAAGTGACCCGCATTCGCAAAGAGGGGAAGATAAAATTTTGAATCTGCTGAGGTAGCAGGAAAATGTTTCATGTCCCGTTAAAAAATATATCACATATTTACTTTTAATTAAAAATCGGTGACGATCCCGTGTTCATTAAGCAATCAGAAAGATAATGGTCAGGATCTCCAAGTGACCCGCATTCGCAAAGAGGGGAAGATAAAATTTTGAATCTGCTGAGGTAGCAGGAAAATGTTACTATATTATACATATTTACATTATTAGACATATTTATACTTTTAATTAAAAATTCTGTATCCACACGAGGAACAAAACCCCTGATCCATTTCCCAGAAGCTGTTTCATATGCTCCATAATAAATTTGCCAATCTTCTAGCAATTTCTTTCTAAGTGTAAACTGAACAAAGAAGTAAGGGTATGGAATATCCATTCCCTCACCCTCAACACTAGTCAATTTGGCGAAGTTATCGGCGAGCTCATTGCCCGGGATCCCGACGTGAGCCTTCACCCAGGCAAGCCCAATCAATCCCTCCACCAAGCAAAATTTGTTTTTTATGGAAATTACAAATTCAGATCTAGCCCCCACTTGAGGTCCTCGATGGAAGACCTACTATCAGTGTAAATGTTGATTTTCTTTTTATTTTCAGTAGCCCAATCCATT
Organism: Araneus ventricosus; assembly: GCA_013235015.1. Lineage (NCBI taxonomy): Eukaryota > Metazoa > Arthropoda > Arachnida > Araneae > Araneidae > Araneus > Araneus ventricosus. Next base: position 4,385 of record BGPR01017243.1, read on the forward strand.
GCCTCACTCAAATCCGCAAGTTCGGCCTGGAAGACAGTGTTCTGGGGTTCCAATTTTTGACATATAATTTTATGTTGAATTTCTCCATCGAGAATGCACACAGAGAGCCCAACACCACCAGTTGGTGTGGTGAGGTAGTTTGGAGAGGGGGCGCCAGCACAGTCGTCCTCATCGTCTGACCGAGGTTCAAAATGACGAGGTCCGTCCCAAAATAGCCATCGAGTTGCTTCAAAAGGGGCGTCAATATAACTAAACTAAACTCCACTCGATTCCATTACGCAGGCCATTAGACTCAGCACATTGGTTATAGAGTCTTTTAAAGATCCTCCGCGAAAGTTTGTCGAGATTCTTTCGGCTCAAGAATCCTTTTCGTCATCCGACCAAAATTCAATATTACAAGGTCCGTAACAAAATAGTCCTCGGATAGCTTCAAAATTAAATGTTAATATGAATAAATGAAATCTTATCAATGTTCTATCTGATGTTTTAAATTTTTTAATGATAAATTCATCCATTGCTCCATATTGGAATTTTAAAACAAAAAAGTACTCGTTTAGTATATTCAAAACTCTGCAACTTCGTTATAAATAAATAAGGTGATAAATTGTTATTGGAGGCTTTTGGTTACACAGGCTAACACACACCCAAATAAAAGAGTTATTAAAACAAAGGTCAAGAAGAGCTGTATTTTGGATTTAATTGATATTTTTAGAGATATAACAATAAAAAAAATTGATGGCATTTCTAGGCTCTTCCTTAATTGAGACTTTATGTTTTAGGAGTAGTCCCTTTTTCCAGTAGGATATTTTTTGAAGCTAATATCGCTTTAATAGTCCATTTGGTTAAGAGTGAAAGTGAGAGATATTGATTATTGCAAAAAGAAGTGATTTTCATTGAAGAGTTTTAAAACAGTTACTTCATTGAAGTACTTTTGCTCATTTCTGGATAACTTGGAATGATACGTTTTTGCTCTATATACAAAACATTAAAAAATAAATTAATGGATTTCTTGTAATAAGTTTATGTATTTATTTATGAAATGACTATTTATTTTTATTTATAAGTACTTATTATATATTATTATTATATATTTATTTTACATAATTTATTATTTATATTATATGAGTATTTATTTTTAGTATGTTATTTCTGAAAGAAAAGATCAGACCTTAATAAGAGTTTTTTTTTTGTTCTTACAAGATGCCTTAAATTTTAGGGTCCCTTTATTGATAAACTAGCCGCTTTCGGCGACCAGCTGGTTCGCCTATATTAGAGCTTATAACTTAAAATGATTCAGGTATATAAAAAAGGCAACATATGCAGTATATGATGTTTGAAATAGTTGTTATTGTTTATTTAATGTTAATAATTTGTAAATAAAGCTATTTATCCGACGAAGTTTTTGAATTTTTTTAACGTAAAAAACTGTCATTTTTAAAAAAAAAAAAAAAAACGTCTGTAAACTCAAACAAATGACTATTATGAATTAAGTAAAATGTCATGAAAAAAAGGAATTTTTCTTTTTTTTTTGGGTAAAACAATTAGTTCCAAAATCAAAACTGAAATAGAGATGCATACAATATGAAATAGTAAAAAAAGATCATCTTGAGATGCATAAATTCAAAGTTCTAAATTTTCAGCCCGTAAATGAAATTTTAGAGAACAGTAAATTAATGCAGTTTTTAGCTGCTTATGTTAAAATATTAATTTGAAATTGTTATTGCAATTTGAAATTACCTTTAATTTTGATAAAATGGTATAAGAATCGTATAACTCTTTAAAACATCATAAATCATATGCAATCAGAAAACGTTTTAAATTTATGTATAAAAACATTTATAGTAGCGAAAAGCTATTTAAATGCTTTTTTTTCAATTTGATGTTTCATTATCTGTTTCGCTTTGGTTGTGGTATTCTAATTGAGTTTGTGGAAGGATTGGTAAAGCATGTATAATTTGAAACAGGAATAAAAGTTTGATAAAATTCCGCAAAAAAAGTCGCTTGGCATTAAGTTTAATATCAGAGGGAAGGTCACTTTTCACATTTCAAAATGGAAGAGAAGTGTTTTACGCATAAAATGAGTTTAAAATGTTTAAAAATTGTAAAAAAATCACCATTTATCTTAACATAATCAACTAAAAAATAGTTTAATATTTAGAGGGAAAAATGTTTTCGTTGCAGTGAGCTGTTAATCATTTTGCTTAAGTCAACCGCGAAACACCCCGCCTCATACTAGGCGAATTGCTTCCACGTCATCTTGAAGAAGAGGGGGGGGGGAGGGGCCCTAGCTCCGCTCCTAGAGGAAACAACGTTCCCTGACCTTGTCAGCGAGGGGTTATCCATTCAGTGACCTTCACCGATTTCAGAGCATTAGATAATGCTTTCAAAAAGATTTTAAAATTCGCTGAAATAACATTCAGAATTGAAACTAACAACATTAGAAGGGTGAAAATTCGCACTTTAAAATGGTATTCAAATAATTTTCGAGCTTCAATTACTTCGGAAGTTATTCACGAAAAAACGGCCGTAAACGGCCAAAATTCGTTTAATTTTTAAATAATTAAAATTTGAATAAAGAATTGAAAAAAAATGGCTCCGAGGTGCAAATTCCCACCCTCCAAAGTATTCCTGTTCGAAATTTTGTAGCTCTAATTTCAACTGTCTGTTCTGTAGACCGCTAACAGACACACATACTTTCTCTTTTTTTATTAGTAGAGGTAGAGATTACAATTTGAAAAGTATTAAATGGGAATTGATTTTATATCTATATTTATGTTTCTGAAGGATTTCAGTGCTTGCTCACATGATACACAACAAATGCGCAGCGTCAACTTAATTTTGGAGTCTTCTGCGTTTATTGTATTAGGAAAAAAAGGCCGTGACATCACTGAAGAACAAAAGAAACGTAACGTTAAATGGTATGTACAGTTAACGCTTGTTTTGCTACTGTAAAGTGATTGAAATGAATCCATTGCTTTTATTATTTAATTTTATTGTTCTCCCTATGTAAAGATTTGATAGACTGCAAATAAATTAAATGAATTGTCGAAATTTTATAATCTGTTTTTGTTATATTTGTCTTAAATAACTACAGATCTTTATGATACATATTTAGATTTTTATTTTGCTTATATGAGGTTTTTTTTCTCTGTTTTAGCTATTTATTGTGAATACTCATCTATACATTCTAGCCGCGATTGTGTTGTTTGTTTGTTTTTATGTTTGTTGTATAGTACAGTGTTAATTTTGAGCTTCCTGCATTCTATTTTATTTTCTTTATCGTTATTATTTTATTTTAATGTATTAAGTCCAAAGAGCCTTGGAATTCTGGGACCTCAAAAATTGAAACGCCCGAGTTCCTCTTCCAAAGGCAAGAGAAATTCCCTAACCCCCACAAAAAGATTTATTCTTAAGAGTTTCATATTCAAAAGAGGACTCTGCTTCCCAAGTAGCACTACACGTCTCCCGATATTATACAATATTGTTCGATATTATATTATATTGTACAATATTATACAATATTGAGAATATTATTCAATATCGTACAATATTGTACAATATCTTTGTGCTACTGGGGTTAGCCAATGGACGATTTGTATAAGAAAATAGGTTTACCTCTTCCTTCCTTAAGGCTCTTCCACTCCAACGAACAATACGTGCACTTAGGGTATCTAGTCAATCACATTTAACGGAGGGCAGTGGAGCAGGGAAACTAAAGGGGTTCAGACGATCGCCGTACTTTGGTTGAACGGGCGTTTCGGGCGCTTCAGTATTGAAAGAGTTAATCAAGAAAGTGTGTATAGGGAAATTTGAAATTGTGATAAGAAATTGTGTATCGCTTGTTTTAGCCTCTATCTTATGAAGCAGTGTACCTTGTATCGAATTTTTGTGCTCGAATATCGAATTTGCTGGAGTTCTTCGGAACTGTCAGTGATTCGAAATTTGTATGTCCGTAAAGACAGGTCAAATTACTAACTATTATTATTATTATCTGATTAGGAGTGGAAATTTGTGAACATAGTGCCCGTTCTGTAGAACAGGGGGACATTTCATTACGTAAAGTGAATCAAGAAAGTGCTCATAAAATGATAACGGTGAAAATAACTGTTTTTGTTACGTTTACAAATTTTGTTTTTATATTCAATACCGATGAATTAATGAACAGATTCTCATTAAAGTAAAAGCGAATGATAATAAAATTCAAAGTAAAATGTCTGAAGATGAAATTCACTAACATAATTGAATTTGTGAATAAAAAATAGTTTTTGGTTTATAATGATAATAAGTAAGTAATATGAAGTTCAAAAAGCCTCCAAATTAATTATTTTCCAATATATTCACATATTTTTCATTATATTACGTTTTTGTAACTGCTTTATGCGATACGTTGCAGAAATTATTGCAATTTTAAAGCGACTGTTTTAATTGCTACAGTTTAAATTTTACTAATAAGGCTTAAAAGTTTATCTTTGCTATTTTTCTGTATAAAAATAAGACGGAGGGATGGTTATTTGCTTTCTTTTTTTAATATGTACTTTTACGAGATAAAGTGTGAACGTATTGTAACGCATCTTTAATAGCATCTTTACAAATGACTTTTACCAAAACTTTGAAATAAAAAGAGTTTTTAATAGTTTTATAACATTTAAATAGTTAATTTATTCGTTTCCTTGAGAATAAAATTTTATTTATACGCTTCATTTTTATTCGTTAGAAATAACAATTCGGTGATACTTTAAAAAAGATGAATTTAAAGGAAAAAGGAAGCTTTATAATCTAGGAAATTGTTTGATCGTTTATTATATTGCTCAATGCTCGGTTCTTTGAAGAATAAAGTTCATTCAAGTGGCTACACAGTAACACACGACATATGTATCTTTCATGAGTATGCCATCTTACATGCAACTACACCTTATTTGTACTAGATGTCACTCCTTTTTATTTTCTGGTGCACAAAGCGAAAGTATCATAATTGTCAAGATATTCTACCTGGAAATTTTGATAAATCTAGAAGATTTAGTCATTTTTCTTTTCTGAATTTTGTCTGTGAACACATCTCACAAATAAATCACTTAGAGGGAAGAAATTTAGTGTGCGGTCTCACGACGAAAGTTTTAGATTTCTTTTACATTTACTTACCGCAAACGTGCCTCTTCGTCCGTGTGCATTTTAACACGAGTGCACACCGTGTGCATTGTCACAAAACAAAACCTAAACGCAACCAGGTGCATCAATGAAAATCGGCATATTATTTTATAATTAGAATTGTTTATCTCTTTGTGCGCATGCTGGAAGCACTGGTTCTCGTCTGAACACCGCAGTTAAGCAGCATCCGGCGCGGTCAGTACTTGGGAGGGTGGACCACCCGAGAACACCGGCTGTTGGCAACTTTTTCACGGCGGCATGTGGCGATGTTCTGTATATTGGACTAAATCTGTCTAAGAGTTGACTGTCTATCTATCGATACTTGAAAATACGTAAAATGAACATTGCCTAAAAATTTGAATATTACGGGAAATATGAGCATTTGTAGTAAATAATGTTTTACTGCGCATGCGCGAAATGCAGTTCTGTATACTATCAACAGATGGCGCCATCAAAAGCTACTCTAAATAAAACGTTAGAAAGGCGCAGTTCGGGTCCGCGCCGTAGATTTTTCGTGAAAACGTCGGGATAGAATCATAAAACAAGTGATTTGTATTAATATGTAATTTAATTATCAATCTCTTTAATACAATATTTTCACAGAGTAGTATAATGGTTACAGAACAGATAAATCACAAGCTACCACACTACCTTTATACATGAGATAAACTTGTGATTTATCTATTTTGTAACCATTATACTACTCTGTGAGAATATTGTATTAAAGAGATTGATAATTAAATTATATATTAATACAAAACACTTGTTTTATGATTTTATTCCGATTGTTTTCACGAGAAATCTACGGCGCGGACCTGAACTGCTCTTTTCTTTTTTTTATTATTGAAGTTAAACTTAGTAGTGTAATTGAGTTTTTCTTAGTTTAATAGAAACGCTGCCGAAATTCAGTTCTGAACGTCAAGTCTTTTTTCGTTCAAAATGCCGTTCTTATACCCTTTTATGCAATATTTTACTACGTACTCTACAAACTGAAAAAGAAGAAGAGAAAACGTGCATAAAAACGGTATTCTGAACGAAAAAAGTATTTTCACTCAGAATTTCGGCAGCTGCTTGTGATGCATACAACTAAATTTTGCTTCGTTTGGAGCGCTAGAACCTGCTCTAGATCCTTCTTACTGTCAACAAATTTTGAACCACCTTTGGCCCGCCGAAGCACCCAGATCATTGTTGAAAGACCGGCCGCTGCGACACCGACAATCGGGTCTCTGGTCGAACACATAGTAGGTCCCATGTAAGCTGACGAGCGGCTAATGCGGCAACTACCTCTGTTACGAGGTATTACCCGTCTTCGGAGATGGACCCTAAGAGACACACTACCTGTCGCCTGCAGCTTTATTTTAGCACGCGCGGCAGATCTCGCTTATCTATCACCAGGAAAACAACTCAACTATGAGTTTGTGTTAGAAAAAGATTGATGACGCCGGATTAATCGATAAGATTTATTCTTGACATTATTATGAGAGAATTATTATGAAAAACTTCCTGTAAATATGTGTAAATAGGTGTGCTGCAAATGTTTATTTTGATGTCGTCAATCCGGCTTCCTACTTTATTTCAAAAAACATGGCGGACATAAAGCATTAACATCGCTGTTGGCTATAAAGTCATCCTGTTTGCCAAACCACCATTAATGTACCCATCATGGGAGCTATTCCCCACTTACTTAGACAGTAAGCAGGGACATGCTTCCCCAGTTGGGGAGACTTCTTAGTAAGCCACATAGAGCATCACACAATCCTTCAAAAGCATCCGGGTAACATATGAAAGACCGGCCGCCACGGGAGCGTAGTCAGGCATTGAGGTTCCTGCATTATAGCCCCCATTACGAGCGGCTCATGCAACAACCCCCCGTTTTACCGGGGTACGACCTTCCTTCGGAGATTGGCCCAAAGAGTCACACCACCATTATTGTACCATCGGGTTGGCGAGAGTCAGCTTACTTATACGGCGGCCTCTCATCCGTGAACTCGCGGTACCCCCCCAATGGGGGTGCCTTCTCAGTAGGCGAACATTAATTGTAACATTCATGTAAAAGTATACGAGAAAGTTGAGGGGAGGACATCCCACTTGGTTTCTTCTGCAAGATGCGCAACAGATTCAAAATTAAATTAGAATGCTCATTTGACGTGAATCATATGAGGATGAATTGACTCCACAGAACAGAAATCAGACATACACTCTGTCCCAAAAGTTTATAGAATCTTGTATTTTGCCTATATTTTTTGTTGCATATGATATATATCGATATAACTTACTGTATAGATATGTTATGCCTGTTAAATTGAAAAACAACAGTTCTACCCCGTATATTTGATGCCAATTTTTAAATCGTAGAATACACTGAAATAACCTGTCCCAAAAGTTTATAGACAAATGCAATTTTATGCAAATATGGTATCGGTAATCATGATGTCGTTCTGGAGCCTAATAAATACGTTGTAAGAAAAGGAAAGCGTTCGTTTGTTCTGCGTTTCAAGATGCCTAAAGCGTAGCGGCTCTTTAATGAAGAAGTGAGTAAAATTCTGCATTTGAAATTGCTCTGTAAGACTGTTAAGGAAATATTGAAACTTTTAAATCGTTCTAAAAGCATGATTTATCGTGTATTAACTCGTAAGACGCCATATGAGCCAAAACCTCGTTCGGGAAGACCACGTGTGACAGACGGATACAAAGAATGGCTTTCAAGTCAGAAAATGTCGGTTCGCGAAATTACTGGGGCTTCCCGGTTGCATATCTCCAAGAACACTGTTCATAGATGAATTATAGAATCTGGGTATATGATCCACGCAAAAATGGCTCGCCGATTACCACTCTCAAAGCTTCACATTAGTAATAAATTACAATGGGCTCGTTATCATATGTCATATGGTGATAAATGGATGGCTGCTCTTTTCAACGATGAAAAAAACGGAACCTCGATGGACCTGACGGGAATATAAAATATTGGCATGATTTATGAAAAGAGCTCAGAAGCTTTTTCAGTAGGCAAAGTGGCGGTGGATCTGTGATGGTGTGGGCGGCTTTCTGTTTCAACGGCCAAGTGGGTTTGGCCTTTTTAGATGGCCGACAGAATTCTCCTAAATACATAGAAACACTAGAAAATCATCTTATGCCATTTGCAGAAAATATAGGAGGACGAAATTGGTAATATCAGCAAGATGATGCTCCCATCCATACCTCCAATGCTACGAAAAATTATTTAAACTCGAAAAATGTTACTGTTCTTGAGTGGCCACTGATGAGCCCTAATCTAAACCCAATTGAAAATGTGTGGGACATTATGTCTCGGAAGGTATATGAGAATGGAAGGTAATTTTATTTAATGAATGGCCTTGAAGACAGCCATTGAAAGTGTATGGTACAACTTGGAATCAGAGATATTACAACCTTAATTATGTCGATGGAAAAACGTGCATACAATGTCATACTGAGAAATGGAAAGACTTTAAACTATTAAGAACATTGTATTGAGCACCTTTTGTTGAAACGTCATATATTCTATAAACTTTTGCGACACCTAATATTTCCATTTTGTTATATAATTCAAATAGAAAATGTTATTTTTTCTAAATATTTCGTTGAATGCAAGTCGCATAAGGTTTGAATAAACATATTTGTAATTGGTGTTTGCATGCCTTTCCGTTTTGTTAAAAAAATATTTTAATAGAGTCTATAAACTTTTGGGGCAGAGTGTACAATCAATAATCATGAAGTATATATTTCATTTCCGAAGTTTTCTTTTTTCTTTTTTGTTTTACCAGGTTAATTCTCCATTATTCATTATTAAGTCATCCAGGCTGACTGCACTTTTACAGTCGGCTATTCATCTCTTCTTTTTGCCTGTGAGTAAGATAGATGAAAAATGCCCAAATGGAAATATTAAGAGACTTCAATGATAGCAAAAGAATGTTTTATAGCTCTGTAATTGAAAGGAGCATTTGTGAAGGGAAAAAGTAGTGTGAACTTGCCTCCTTTATTAATGGGAGTTTTGGTTGAGAAATTTCTCGCCTAATTAAGTACGGGGAAAAGTAATTTTTTCCCATTCGCAGTATGGTGGGGAACTGAAAAATGAACTCAAAGGAATAAAATAACAAATTCTTACTTCATTATGACTTAAAAAGATCTGAAGTATCTAAAGTAAAAAAAATCGTTAAGATATATGAAAAATAGAAGAAATGACGGTAAGAGTCTTATGAATTGATGATAGTAATGTAAATTTTATTACAGCTTCATGCAATCTAAATTAAAGAAAAAATCTGTTAATATATTCACAAAATAATTGTATATAAAAAATTATAGCAGTCCAAAAAGATGTGTTTTTACTTTCTTATATACGAAGTTCACAAGGAGAAATTACTCTAGCAGATTAAAAATTGGACATTGTAGAGGGGCGAGACTCATGTTTATATGGAATGCCGCTGTTGAAGAATTAATTCAATTTCAGGAACCATTTTTAATTGATGGCTAATTTCCACGACACAGTACATTTAAAAGGTACAAGACGCAAGACAAGACAGAGAACAACAACACAACACAAGTACACAGAAGAAAAAGAGAGAGAGGCATCATGGGAAAAACCGGAATGGCTCTAGTAGCGCCACCTACCATAAAAAGGAGAAGGCAGTGAATTGTAAACGCTACAACATTCAGTTTTTAATGAATCTCCACGTTTCGGTTCAGGTTAGTTTAATTACATTAACATCCCGTTTTGAAGCAACACGAGGGATGTTATGAAACGGATCTCTCAATTTGTAGCCATTATCAGATGACGGGGACGACATCTGAGATGGCAGCCCCTCTCCAAACTTCCGCATCACACCAACAGGAGGATCTCCACGTTTCAGACCTCCCTGAATCCAAAAAAAAACAATTTTTCAATATGGAATTTCTTATCTATTGGTCTGTGTACACAATAATTCAAAAATAGAAAGGGCAAGACGGACGGAATTTGGTATGCGATTTTTACACCAAAATTGTAGATTTGTATCAAAATTTGAACGAAATCCATCAACGGTAAGTTTGTCGATCTGTCTGATCCTCTGAAAGTGAACATGTTAACGCAAGGTGCTAGGTAAAACAGATTCGGCATATTATTTTATCATCAGAATTGTATGTCTGCCTCAAATTTTGGGACGAATCTGTCATTCTTGAATTGAATTCTTATCTGTTGACCTGTGTACACGATAATTCAAAAATAGAAAGAGCAAGATGAACGGAATTCGGTATGTGATTTTTACACCAAAATTGTAGATTTGTATCAAAATTAGAAAAAAAATTCACCAACGGTAATTTTGTCCATCTGTCTGACCCTCTGCAAATGAACATGTTAACAGAAGGTGCTAGGCAGAACAGATTCGGCAAATGATTTTATCATCAGAATTGTATGTCTGCATCAAATTTTGGGACTAATCTGTCATCGTGTGGACTGTCTGTCGGTCTGTTTATTCGCGTGCATGTGAGAACGACAACTAAAAACTGCAACTAGCTAGATAAATGTTTTCGTATGCGTTTTTAACGCCAAAATTCTACATTTGTCCCCCTTTTGGGACTCAGTTGGTAAAGAGAAGAGTTCTAAAATTCACACTCGTTATATTATGCTAGCACATGAAAAATTCAAGAGAAAGACATTCCCGCTGGTTGTATGTTTATTCAAAATGGTAGAATTTCATAATAAACTAGCTGATAACCCGGCGTTTCTCGGGTTACAAGTATTTTCATATGCCCCCCACTCCGTTTATTTTCTTATAAATATATAGGCAATTGATGTGGGAAAAAATAAATCTTCAAAATAAAACTTTTTATTCCAACCAATTTACTTTAGTATGGCTAAAAAATAATAATATTTGAAGAGAAATAAATAAAAAAAACATCGACAAAAAAAGAAAAATCTCAAAAAAAATTATTTAAAACACCTGACGTATAACTTTTCTTCATGGATAAAAAAATCACGAAAATAAGCAAAAAAAGCCCGAATCTACCACTTAAAATTAAATAAATGAAAATCTAGTTCTCATTTTTAAAAATATTTTTACAGCGTGACTCTTGTGCTAATTTATCACTGTTCCAAATATGGTTCCGTTAATTCCAACGGTCTTGACTTGCATGAAGAAAAAAACAGACAAAACAAAACAATAAAACGAACACACACACTCAAAATATTACTCTTATATATATATATATATATATGTAATGACTTAAAAATTTTCCCATATTTAAATTATATCCTTTTTAACGAGAGATATTTTTTAATTACGAAAGAATTATTTCTACTTCAATCCTATGTTAAAAAACACTTCTACTCTAACTAGACTCGCAAGAGTCGCAATATTTCTAGAGCCTCAACTTCGGTACTTCTCCTTTTTGGTCTTTTAAAAACTCTCCACGTCTGCGTAATTGCCTCTTTTCGTAATCATGTAACGCATTGAGCGGTCACGCCGTTTTTCGGCATAATTCTCCACTCCTGGCCATGGATTTAATATTCTCCTAATATTTTAAAACGTTTAATCTATAATATTGAGTACTCTATAACTTATTTGATTTTGCTTATCTTCGAAATGGAATAAAATGTTTTAGACATTTAACGACTGCAATCTTCTTCAACTACCTCTACGCTTCACATAACGGACAACGTTACATATATATATATATATGTACATAATATAAGAAATACTAGCTGCATGGCCCGGCGTTGCACGGGCAATCTTGAATAATGAGATATTCCTGGGCGGAGAGAAGTGAGATCACTTGAGGCCTTGGGATCCATATTTTTTCATATGCACAGCTCCGTTTTTTTTTTCAACAAATATTGTCACTGACTTTCCCCAACAAATGTAAATATTCTTTCAAATCTAGTCTTTTAATTACTAATTTTCATATGCTCGCCTCCGGTTTATTTTTTCTACACATATTGTCGCTAACGTAAACGTTACGTTCCCCCCAAAACGTAAAAAATCCTTTGAATCCTATATTGTTTAATTAAAATTTTTAAATCCAACCTTTGAATTACCTTATAGTTAATAACCCAGCGTTTCTCGGAATCCACATTTTTTCATATGCCAGCCTCTGTTTTTTTCCCCTTCAAATATTGTCACTAAGCTTCCCCAACAAACTTAAATCTGTTTTGAATCCTCTCTTGTTGGATCAAAACTTTCAGTTCTAGCCTTTTTACTACCTTAAAGCAGTTTGGTTTGAATGAAAACGCGAGAATTATTATGCTTATAAATTAAAACAGATTAGCATGATATTTGTTTTGCAAAAGAAAAAATAAAACGAAATAGAAAATAAAAACAATAAATGATTTAATAGTGCACCAAACTGATAAATTAAACACCAGAAACATATATTTTCCTCTTGCCCGTATTTGAATAATAATGAAAAAAACGGATAAAAATGAATAAATATTTTCCCCCAACAAACGCAAATGTTGCGAAACACCGTATGACAAAGAAAAGAAAGAAAAATGCAGGAAAACGATTTTTCCCGATGTTTATAAATAAAAACTCCAAAAAGCAGAAGCTCCCTAAAAAGAAAAAAATAAAACCTTTTATACAAACCAGATGCAAGAACAACCGATGTGACAGATAGTTATAGGAGCTGTCGATAGATGGCAGC
>BGPR01017243.1:17414-30613 GCA_013235015.1 Araneus ventricosus
GATTATCTAAAACAATTTACGTCTTTTTAGTTACTAAATTGAAGAATTCTTTCGAAACTCGAATTAATAGAATGTTAAAACACTGGCATTCATTTAGTTACAGAATTCCTTTAGAAATTGCTTTTGATAAGAAAAGATTATTCAATTAAAATGACTTCATCTTTTAGTATAGCAGCAACAATTGTAATGAAAATACTATGCTTTATCTGAGCAAAGACGCGTCTGCATTCATATCATTCCAGAAACCTGTAAATTAAAACGTTCCATTTAATCGCGAGGGAAAAATCGAACAAATCAATATATCGAAATTTTCTTTAAATATCTCATTAGAATCTTATATATATTATTTATTTTGCCAATATTCCTTTTTCTCAATTAATGAAAGACTACCGCCTTGAATTAGGTATCAGTGAATAGTATATTATTACCGACTTCTGACATAGCATTCTGAGTTTGCGTTAAATTTCATTGCTTGTTTAAAACTTAAGGTCAAAGAAAACTTAAATCATTATAGATATTTTGACATCATGGATGAGTCAATAGAGTTGCCATTTTTAAAGAGACTGAAAATCTAATAATGTGTTTGCATCAATTACCGAAGATTACAAAAGAAAGAAAATCAAGATGATTGGATTCCTGCATCCAATATTCTACACAAAGAAGTATCGTAAATTATAAATAGCTTCAGATCAATTAACTGTCTTCACTATTTTATGTATACATTTTGCTAAGTATTTTATTTCAACAACTCAACAAAAGACTAAACACAGGAGGAAACGGAAATGTTGAATATGCGAAAATTTCTCACGGGTTTTTTTTATTCGAAATTCACATATTACTATTATAATATCCCAAATCTCTCGGTAACGCTCTGACGTCACCAACAATAAAACTCGCACCATAGCACTGCGAGTCGTTAAACAGCATTATTTCATTGTTATAGAACCTAAATTTCCGTAATTTTAAATTTAAAAAAGTAATTGTCATTCTAATTTCAAATTTAACAGCTCTACAATAGTGAAATAAAATTTGCTATCCATTGATATAAAATGTATCTCGCTATGATCAATAGTTCCCGAGAAATTTTAAATTATATTAATCATATATTTCAAATTAATTTCCGATTTTTAATAGAAAGTAGTAAATTACGTCAGTGGTATATCATGTGCGTGATATGGTTCAGACGCCACGATGCGTCTAATTATTTAGTGCAATCGTGATGATATAATTTGATAATATTTTTGGCAACACTAAAATTTACACAAAGACATTTGAGGTACAAGGAAAATTATTAAAAGACGAAAAATACTTCACACTGAATGTTGTTAGCCAGGAGGTTTTTTGAATAATACGTAATTAAAAAGAATTTCGTAATAATTCGTAATAATACATAAATAATACGTAATTAAAAAATATTTCCTGTCATTACACATATGTTTATTTTATTTGTTTTCAATTAATGTTAAACATTCCTCTCGCATATATATCTATTTAAACACGTCAGATTTGACGGGAAATCTGTCGAATGAAGAAGCAATTTGCACCCGTCATACCATGACGGGTGATTTTCTAGTTGAAAATAAGTTTTATTCTTTAAATAATCATTTGATAAGCATTTTTTCTTTCTTTAAATTCATTGACTGAGCGAAGCAAGGCCTACGTTTTAACTCCAGCATTTTGCATTTGTCTGACTGCAAGTTTGTTACACGATTACGACCAAATTCGTTGTTCAATTTCCTTCAAATTTGGTAGAAATATTTCTTGAAGCAATAGAAAACGGTGTATATGTTTTATTTCTATTCATTTTAATTCTACAATAAAATAGTTATTTTAATTATATATAATTAATATTATTATCAATTTAATTGGTAATAAAAGAGTGAGTTTCAGAATTAATATTATGACCTCAGAGTTGTAAATAAACACAGTTCGCTTACGGCTATGTATAGTTATCCGTATTCCGCTAAATAAGTGATATCTATTTTTATAATCTTTGGCCATTTTTTAGTTCTAAAGTTGTATTTAAACTCTTTCCGCAGTCGGCAATTTTAAGAACTTTCAAAATTCGACTGTAATTTTTAAGCCTAAATGGAATTATCAGACGCTTCTCGCCAAGAAATGCGATCTCGCCAAGATAATTCCGCCTGCCTTATAAATCGGCTGATCTGCAACACGACAGCTTTTAGCATGTATAAATGTTTTTGCCAAATTGAAATATTTATGGCCAAGTTATTTTGAATTCAATCTTCTTATTTCTAAAGAAGTGAATTGGAAAAATATTTTAATTTGATGCCTATTTAATAATGAAATTTTCTTTATGATTTTTTAAAATAACTTATTTAAGAATTGAATTTTCCTCTGTGATTTTTCGGTGCCAACTTTCTCAAAATGCCTCAAGATATGCGAAATAAAAGAGCTAGAGATGTTTTGCTAATTCAGCAGATTGCGAACCGTTTTATCCATATTGACTCGCACCTTAAGAATTGTGCTAAACTTTTGTAAACCAGTGTATCGCCTTAAGAGTCAAATTTTGATGTCCGATGTCCCTATAAACAATGCTGTCTTCACAATGAATAGCATTTGCTAAGCTTTTAAAAAATACGATGACGAGAGATTTTTAATATAGGTCTACGTTCTTCCCATTGGGGTCTCAGGGGAATTTGATTCACACTCCAAAACTCCATAAAAAACGTTGTATGGGAGATCCTCTGTATCTCGGTAACTACATAGGTTAAAAACATAATTAATGTATTACTTTAGAGATCAAGGGTAACAATAGAAATTACAACAAAAAATTGAAAATCGGAATTGTAGTTCAGCGACTACTGAGTCACAAAGTTGGGCAAAAATACTCATGAATTGGTGACGCGATTCTCTACATCTCGGTAACTACATATGCTAAACATAACTAATGTCTTATTTTAGAGATAAGGGGTAACAACAGAAGTTACAAAAAAAAATGAAAATCGAAATTGTAGTTCAGCGACTACTGAGTCGCAAAGTAACTTCGAGAAACAAGAGTATCGGGAGTAACTTCGAGGAACAAAAGAGTATCGCAAGTAACAAAGAGAAACCGAGAAACTTCGAGAAACAAAAGAGTATCGCAAGTAACAAAGAGAAACCGAGAAACTTCGAGAAACAAAAGAGTCACGCGAATAAAGTCACCTACGCCTTTAATATAAGCGGCTGTTTCCGTCATTTTATTGGGGGGGGGGGGTGAGGTCTACTGTTGACAGAACTACTAGTTTAGTAGTTAAAGTACAAGTGAACTACGAAAAACACTAACAGTCAAGTCAAACACAAAATATAACAGTCAAGTTTAAAACACAAAAATACAGCACACATAAGAGGTAAATATTCACTTTATCAGCCAGTTACAAAGTTTTACAGTTTTGGGGGGCTGAATACTAGTTCAACTCTAGCTAGCTTACCATCTTTGACAGACTTGTCACAGTTTGCACCACACAGTGACGCTGTGCGCATTTGTCCTATTAAAATAAAATTTTTCTTGTTTGATTAAATTCCAAAATAAATGTCCTTGATGTGTACTTATTTTAACCATACGTATTATAATGTTTTTATTATTCAGCTGTTGTTGGGTAAATTTTCATTAATGAAGGTAATAAAAGCAAGAGAATTAATTAAATATATGATTTTACACTTTAATTTTAAAATAGACTTAATAAATTGGATAACTTGCCTATTTCAGCTAAAACGAAACTATTAAACTATTTTATTAACTGAACATTAAGAATTTTTCAAGACTAATTTAATAAGTCGAAAATGTAAGTGGTGAAAACAAACATGCGTCTCTGCGAATTTCAAGATTAAGTAACGATTCCTATACGACTGAAACTGTCAAATGTATATTTTAGTAGCATTGTTCCACTTCCGCAGGGTGGTTGGATACAGATTATAATATTTTACATCACAACTCTTAGGGGGGGCAGTCACCTTCCCAGAAATCCTACAGTAAGGCATCGTATACAGTTAATACAATCTACAAATTTTCTAGCCACTTAAATCATGGTTATTAAGGAATAGTCTGTCTTTACTAGCATAAGTATTTGGTTCCTTAAGTGAGATGCGCATTAGTTTCAGCCTATGAAAACGCACCATTCTAGATTTCTCATATTTTATACACGATGATGACGTAGTTACTTAAAGGTTGACGCAATACTAAAAACGATGATGGAATCAAGCTTTACTATTGCAAACCTATCAAATTTAGTTTTCAACAGTATTATTCGCGCAATTTAAATATAAGGCATCGTATACTGTTAATACAATCTACAAATTTTCTAGCCACTTAAATCATGGTTATTAAGGAATAGTCTGTCTTTACTAGCATAAGTATTTGGTTCCTTAAGTGAAATGCGCATTAGTTACAGCCTATGAAAACACACCATTCTAGATTTCTCATATTTTATACACGATGCTGACGTAGTTACTTAAAGGATGACGCAATAATAAAAACGATGATGGAATCAAGCTTTACTATTACAAACCTATCAAATTTAGTTTTCAACAGTATTATTTGCGCAATTTAAATTTATAATACCATATTTATACACAAACGTTAGCGGTGCATCTTCAACGGCCATTACTGCTAATTCAGCAGTAAGAGCAAAAGAAAAGAAAATATTTAGATTCAGTTTCAGTAATTTGAAATTTTTATCTACAATACCATGTCTTTTTTTTTTAACTTGACAAAGTGAAATTATGCTTGAAAGCTGTGCAGCAACCAACTCAAAAGTTTTCTTTATTTACAAAAACACTTTTTTGGTATATATTAAAATCTTTTAAAATTTTAATAAACATCTGAAGCAACTTTCCAAATAGACTTAACAAACACTGAGCTTTTCTAAGTAAATTACAATAACAATACAGTAATGTGCATAATTCTTAGACAGATAATAATTGTACAAATATAGACAAAAGTAAAAAATGAATGTAATAAAAGTAATCCTAGAGTAATTCGAAGGCAACGAAAAGCAAAAAAACAAGACAAGGAATCCATTCAAATCCATTTCGAATAGTTCTTAGCCCTTGAAAAAGTGAACTTGAATGGATTCCTTGTCTTGTTTTTTGATTTTCGTTTCCTTCGAATTACTCTAGGATTACTTTTATTACCTTCATTTTTTACTTTTGACTATATTTGTACGATTATGATCTGCCTATTTTTATCTGTTTTTTGTTTAGCTGCTGCAATTGCGCGCTTCTTAAATATTGTCGTAATTTTTTCTAACTTTATTTCTTTCTACAAATAAATTCTTTTGTTCTTTTAATTTTATTGTATGCTAATTAAAATTTTTTTCTTGTTCAAGTTTTAAATTTTGCTTCCTTTTAAAAAAACTTAAAATTGTTTTAAATATGCTATATTTTTTCTTGTTGATTGTTTACATGTCCATAATTCATCTAATTTGAAGCATATTTTAATTACTTACACATCATTCAAGCGATTGATCCACTCTGAGGGTAAATTTTCATTAAAGGCGATCACTTTTCTTATGCCCCAGAGAGGTTTCTTGGACAATCGAAAGTTGCAAGGCAAACCCTTCTTATGACGTTCATATAAAAAAGTACGCAATGCTATCCCTTCAGTTATTATAGCAAAAGACCTTGAATATACCAAGTCCATTCCGAAGCGACTGATGTTTTTGTACGACAGGACACACTGTGTTGGATTCTGTTTAGCCTTCTGGAACAGGGTTCTAAAACCACAGAGTCTTGCTGTCCTACGATAAAAATACGAGTTAAAGAAATTCTTCTAAAATTTCTATATGTATATTCATAATAAAACTAAAACACTCAAACATTCATTTCAAGAATTTCAATTGATTACAATCTATATTTATATTAATCAATAATAAAAATTATTAAATTAATGTCAAAATACCTATAAGTTTTTTGAACATATATTAATTCTGCTACGATTAATAATTGAAAAAGACAATCCAAAATAGAGGGTTTTCAACAATTTAAGTGATCAGCTCTACGTTGGACGAGCTGATCATTTTAAATCATCATTTTATTTGCGCAAAACCATCAATGAGACCAGCTGTTGAAAACATAAGTGGTAAATTACCCTAAATATGCAGAAGAAATTGGGAGAGAGTTTTAACCCTAAACTACACACTATAAGAAAAATATCTAACATTTATTAAGCAAACATAAAATATTGCACATTATTCTAAATTGCACAAAATCAGTTAATTCTACATCTAAGATATAACTATATTAACAAGGAATTAGTGAATGAAAGTGTGAGAAATTAATTTTACCGCCATCACACACACACAACAAATCCACCAGATATAAGACGCTTTTAAACATTCAATGCATAGTCCGTATAAAATATCTCATATTCTTGAAAATTAATAATAGGTCTTAAATTTTATTAAAATGTCATATATAAATTAAAACTTTTTATAGAACAAATATTAGAGAAGCTATTAAAAAATAATGGTTCCACCTATATACAGGATATTGAATTATTTCAAACGAACTAGAATATACTAACTTAAATTGAAAGCATATTTCAACAAAAAGTGCAAATTCTCCTAATTTTCAACACTAAAGTGTAAGTATTTAATTTACATCTTCTCTTTTCTAACTTCTCTTTTCTATAACACAATATTCACAATTTTCTATTAGTGTTGCCTGATTATTATGTTATAAAATAAATTTAAATCTTATGCAATTATTGTTTGCATTAAATTTGATTTATAAAACCCCTAATTTTCCTGTGAACTATACAATACAGTGTGGCCGCTAAAGTCCGTTGTCACCCCAATAATTTCTGAACAGCAAGAGCTATAGTCATAAAAGTGGGGTCTAGGTATAGTAAAGTTTCCATGCGCTACGCAAAGAAACCGCTTACAGCGCCACCTGGCGCCAAAATTCAGAGTTAGTGTTCTTATCTCAGAAACGGTACAAAATACGGGAAAAAAGTCAATTACAAAGTTGTTAAACATCTTGCGCACAAAAATGATACAAATGAAAAGCACAAAACGCACATTTGTTTGATCGCGTTGAGCAAAACTGCACTTGCCGGAAATGAAGCTCATCTATCTGTCATGCTCAAAATGGTGTCCTTCAGCAACAATACACATCTGGACACGGGACTTCACTTCCAGCTACACATTTCACAACATGGCAGGTGGCACGCTGGCACAAGCACCCGTAATACGGTTTCGAAGTTCCTACAGTGTTGGTGGAGGGATTGCATACACTCTCTGTTTGATGTATCCCCACAAAAAAGTCCAATGGATTCAGGTCAGGTGAACGTGGAGGCCATTCTTTTCAACCACCATACCCGATGACTTGCTGCTGGAATGTGTCCCGAATGTACTGTTGGACACTTGATACCTTGTGCGGAGGGGCGCCGTCGTGTTGGAACCATACATTCCGGATATCACTCAACGGCAAATCCTCTAGAAAATCGGATATTACGTTCTTCCTCTTCTCTTTTCTTCCGCGTTATGTCGCGTTACAATTTTGGGAGTTGCGAACCAAACAACTATGCATTTAACGCCTCCTATTTTTAACATTTCTGCACGGAAGGTGCCTTCTCTTCTTAAATCGATGATGCTGAACAACTTTGCAATTGACTTTTTTCCCGTATTTCGTATCGTTTTTGAGATAAGAACGCTAACTCCGAATTTTGCCGCCAGGTGGCGCTGTAAGCGGTTTCTTTGGGCAGCACATGTCAACTTTATTATACTTAGACCTCACTTTTATGGCTATAGCTCTTGCCGTTCAGAAATTATTGGGGTGACAACGGACTTTAGCGGGCACACTGTATAATTTAACACACGATCACCATGGTAACAAATCTATTACACGAAGACATGAAATGGATATTCATACAACGACTTTATGGAATTCCTTCTTATTGAATACGAAATGAAGTTTATAGTTATAAAAATATCCTTAAGTTACATCTTAAATTATAATGATTTAAGTTTAAGATATCCGACTGTGTTCGGAGACATTTTTTTGAAAAATAACATATCTATTTTTTATGTTATTTTTCAACTGCATATGTTAAAATATTGTAAAATTAGGCTTTCAAAATAATATTCTTTAAAAAAAAATGAGAAATTTGAAGAAAAATGACTAAAATATTTGCCTTACGCTAACAGCCATAGACAAAATCATATTCTAAATATACATAATTCCTTGTAGGAGTACATTTTTATGACAGGTATCCGTGTTATGCTCTAAAATATTTCATGTACTTCAAAATAGTTTTGAGATGTAGCTGAACATAGTTACTAAACTGGTAATTTATCATAAAAAATGCTTTTCGTTTATATTTAAGCACTTAAAAATAATACTTGATTTTAAAATTGACCTTAGTTTTTAGAGGAGAACATCAAGCATATTACAGAAAACAATCTCAGAAAATTTCGCATCAATACTTGAATAACTTTTGGAGAAATCATTGTTACGGTCGACAGTTTTCCTCAAAAATATCATTTCTCAGAAAACACATTTAAAGTTTTCATGCAACATAAAATAATGCTTACAGTTCGGTAATAAAACAGCTATAACTCCATCTGTAATTCACGTAGAGTAAAAAGTGAGGCCGTTTCAGAAAGCTGATTAAACGGGCTACAAAATTAAGTCATAAAAATGTTTTTGATAATTTCATCAAAAACGACGATTTTAAACCAGTCGGATACCTTAATTATGAGTGATAGAGATGAAGATGAAAAAAGAAAAAGAAAAAAAAATCGTAGAAACCTTACCCTGAAAGTACTATAAACGGATGATTGATATTCTAGAATCGGTTGCATATCCTTAGAAGCAGCCAAATCTTCAATAGAATCGATTTGGCGCGTTTTCCTTAAGAAGAGATAGGTTAAAACCATTCCACTAAAATAGAAAGACATCACCAAAGTTGACAGCATCCATAAGGTATCCAGAAGAGCACGTGTATAACTGTCAGGACGTCGTACACAACCTACAGAAATGTAATCACATTGTGTAGTTCTTGCATAATATTCAACTGTTTACAAAATGTGCTTAATTGAACTTGTCGGTGCATCGTCATTTGAGTTAAATTCCGAATAAAAAAACACTGAAATTAAAAACGTTTAAAAGACATAATAAAATGGTTCTAATTTGTACAAAAAAAATCAATAAAAGATTTATTCAGAAAAGTAAAGACAATATAAAGCCTTTTTAATGTTAAGTACAATAAGGAATAATAAAGAAAAATAGTTTCTTCAATATTACATTACCCGAATTTGAATAGCATGCATTTAACGCAGTAAGTACTTTTATTTCTTAATCTATAAAAATGTATTTAAACAGTCTTCGAAATTTTGATTTTACATTTAAAAACCAATTTTATCAAATCAAAACTATGTTCATAATTAATATTAATGAGGTGGAATCGCTATTTTTTTAAAGAAACATTAGCTATATTTGTGAGCATAGAAAATTTAACTTAAGAACAAACCTTTCAGCAAAATAGTTCTTGTGATACTCCAAAGATTCTTGAAAAGCCTGTCTTTCAAGTTTAATTCGGGATGGATACACTTATCACTGAGACACATCACAATCAACAGCAAAATTACCGATAGAAAAATAAACATCCAAACCTGCATCAAATTTAAATGTAAGTTTTCAAGTGAATAAAACATTTTATTTTTCATACGGGCATGTACTTTAGATACAAGAAAATATTATTATATTGAGTGTATTCTATCATTCATTTAGGTGCTTATGACGTGGTGCAGAAATTAAAACAAAAATAGTATTGTAATTTTTCAATTTGTCAATGCTATCTACTTCTTATGTCGTAAAGATTTTTAATTTAATCTAATTTAGTCTTTTTATATGATATTATTAGAATTAGAAGTTAAATTTTTGGACTTTTAAATTAATACAAAACTATAAACTTTTTAAATTTTTCTACTAAATATACCTTCTTACTCTCAGTATTCAGATAACTCAAAAAATTTTAAAAAAAAGCAATACTTCTTTTACTCATCACACTTACCTTTAGACTCACAGCATCTTAGATTTGAAATCATTTTTACATGTGCAAGGAAAGTTTAATAGCATTTGATCAAACAAATAATTAAATAATTAATTCCCTTCTAGTCACAATTTAGCATAACTTCAATTTAATTTCAATTCTTAATTAATCATTAAAATAATCACCAAATTCAACACCAAAACAATTCATAAAGATCTTTAGTTGCGTTGTGTCTTATATTTATAAAAATTTTAGATGTTATATTTTTCATCTTTAACCCAGGTTACACCAAATAGTTACCTCCATCAGTGTCATAGTGGTGGCAAATAAATCAGAGACCAAATTACCTTAAACTAATGACATTTATTAACATCAAAATTAACCCTACCATTTTGCAACATGATACTCATCTCTTATTTTGCCTTATAATCAATGTTAATACATAAAATAAATTCAAAACACAAACACTAAAACAAATACTAATAAAACACAATAAACGGAAACTGATTCAAAGTATCAGATATTATTCTTGCTTAGGGTCGACCCAGTTTAAACAAAAGGATTCTATTCTTAAAATTCATTTGTGTTTAAAACTCAATCAATTTATGCTGCATCCTTTACATTAAATATATATAACTTTATCTCATTAGCAACTGTTCATTACAAAAGAAATTTCAAGTAATAGTGGCCACCAACAATCTTAATTTACTCTTATTTATCCTAACCTTAAACATTTTATTAATAGATTTTATGCCTATCATTAATTTTCCTTTATATTAAACTTCCTAGAACATACAATAACATGCAACGGATAACAAATAGCAATCAACTAAAAATACTCAAAATGTAATTTAAATACACCAACACATATATGTTTTCTCATTTATTAATATTAAACATCCTAGAACATACAATACATGCTACGAATAACGAATAGCAATCAGCTAAAAATACTCAAATGTAACTTAAATACACCATCACACATATGTTTTCTCATTTATTAATTTTCTTAATTTAAGGTAGCGATTTATAAGAAGGTTTTACACAATTCTCTAATAAATGAATCTTCTATTAAACACATGTCACACATATTTCAGTAACTCAAGATTACAGGCCAATATATCTCAATAACATAGTGGCTGCTCTTACACATCTTTAAATCCTACATGACTTAATATTATAAATTACTTGTATTTTCTTCACACATATAATTAATTTATTTAAAATTATAAATAGCAGCCTGTAACATTTGAACCCAATGATTATAATAAATGAATCTATATCAAATTAACCCTTCAATAGTTGTTCATAATACTTCCAAATGCCATTTTTTTATTTCGTTAATTTATCTATTATCAGTTACTATCCCTTAAATTATAATATGGATTACCATATTTATTTTTACATAGTCAAGATAAAATTTTAAATGTAAAACACTTAACTGTTCATATTCCAGGTCAAACATGGCGGTGCGCTGGATACCAACTTCTTTACTAATGTCTGCGTAAAAAAAATATAAAGCACGGTATCTGTAGTTTTACAGGGGCTGTTGATAAGTATGATTCTTCAACGGATCCTCGATTTCAGGACAGACCGGACATGGCGGAGCGCCAGATCTTAGGTTGATGGGATTTGTTCGGCTAACCTATGACGGTATGATGAGGTAATACCAGGGTCCGACATCTTGACAGTTCAAAGGGGGATCCAGCGGGGCAGACATCACCCTTCTTCATCAACTTTTATTTTGGTTAAGGATTCCGGTGCAATGGATCTGCAGACACACAGAATATCGTAGCCGAAACGAACGTCTTGGGGAAGCCCCTTGTGTCAGCCTAGCGACACAGCATATTCGTTCAAGAGGTGTGTCGACCGGCACGGCCTTTTCCTACCGAATCCTGCATCTCCAGCTCGGCCTAACCGATAATCCGCCGCAAAATTTCGAATCCGGCCAGGGGCCAACGCGGCCCTCTTCTTCCCTTTCTCAGCTTCCCTCTTCTCTTTACGGATCCTAAAACCTCTCTGTCTCAGTCCGCCGACAACCAAAATTTTTGTCACCGACCCCAAACGGGTGAAAAACACCACCATTTTCAGTTCAAAGGTCAGCTCGAGGGTGGGAAAGCGAAATTTTTGCAATGCGCCCGCACAGAGAGTCAAAAGGGGGATGGTTTTCCAGGAAATTTCCCCACCGCTGAGGTCAATAACTTGTAGAAGCGTTGGTTGGTAAAAGAAAGATATTTTCCGCCAGGAAAACCTAAGTCTCGACTGAAGAGAGATTTAGCTAAAAAATAGCTTGTTGAACAATTAATAATTCCCGAAACAAATAAAATATTACAATAATATTAATGGCTTATCGTTAGACTTTTGCTAAATAAACAAAAACAATAATAACTTTTAAACAACAATTTAGTAAAACCAAGTCGAGAGAGAGAAAAAAAAATATCTAGAATTTAAATAATTTTAAAAAAATCTTTAGTTTAAAATTCTATACAACACTTAACTGAAAAAAATAAATGACCAAAATTACACATGCTGCATTAATTTTATGATGAATCCCCAATTTTTTAATTAAACAATACATCCCGTTTAGTAAATGAATACTTATTGCCATTAACATCAAAATATATGAAGTACATTCGAATTATGAACTTTCGAAACTACAAACGCAAGATTGCTTACAATAACCTTTTAAAATAAGGATCCTGGTGGGGAAAGAGAAATGAGTTTTCTTTCTTTTAAAGTTATTAGGAGATGAAGTGCGTGGTTTCATTTGATTCTCAGTGTGGTTACGTATTATTGCATTCCACAATTAATATTCTGTATGTTACAGTTAAAGCGTGGAATCCTTTAGTTCATAGAATAACTAGGTATTTCATGAATTACCTAGGTATTTTCAATCCGTTATTTCATAGAATAACTAGGTATTTCATGGGTTACCTAGGTATTTTCAATCCGTTATTTCGTAGAATAACTAGGTATTTCATGAGTTATTTAGGTATTTTCAATCCGTTATTTCATAGAATAACTAGGTAGTTCAGGAGTTACCTATAGGTATTTTCAATCCTTTTTTGCATAGAATAACTAGGTATTTCATGGGTTACCTAGGTATTTTCAATCCGTTATTTCATAGAATAACTAGGTATTTCATGAGTTACCAAGGTATTTTCAGTCCGTTATTTCATAGAATAACTAGGTATTTCATGAGTTA
>BGPR01017244.1:14542-32960 GCA_013235015.1 Araneus ventricosus
TTTTTAAGTGCCGCCAATCTTGGCGCATTAGCGCAACTTCAGCTTCGATGGCGTTAATACGTAAGTACCGCTAATTTAAGAAAAAAACACCTCTAAAAATCTATTTAAATGTTTAATTCAAGAACTAACCAAAGAAAACGCAAAGCAAAAATAAAAACTTATTTCGAACAGCAAAAAATTGCTAATATTACAAACAGCAATTTTAAGATGGGCAGTGTATTCCAAACTTGAATTGGCGCGGCCCTTTTGACGTGTATCAAGTGAATAGGAATTGACTCCATTAACTTTCGCACCAAAACGCATTCTTAATAAAATAATATGCCAAGATAGTAGGGTAAACTTAAAAATTTCAAATTATAATAATGTTTGATGTTTTGTTCCAATTAAATAATTATTCATATAGAAAATAAAGAAGTAATATTTCTCTTCTTTATCATAAAAGATCGTGATATTTTTGAATATTTTTTATCGCCATATATTCAAATATTTAATCATTTCTTTTTAAACGATTGATTCAGTCTTAACATGGTAAAAAAGTAGAATTAGATCATCTATTTTCCTCTGAATTTATTTAGTATTAAAATAAATTATAAACGATTTAAATTACTGAGATTAAATATTTTATTAAAATTTAAAAATCTTTAAAATATGCTTTTTAATTCCAAAAACAATCAGATTTATTTTAAAAAAGACGTGCTCATACATTTTATAAGTAATTAATTAACGTACCCAAGGAGTTGGCGGGAAAGGTAGATTTTATAGTTTCGTTTCACGAATCGAATTTAGAGAATTTTTCATAAATCATCTCAGCGTCATTTTCCAAATGCTATTAGTTTAAACTCAAACTTTTGAAAAATTAATGAACAACAACGAACAAGTTAATCAACAAAGCACTCAAATCCGCACATGTTTAGTATTAACAATGAATTATGTTGCCATTTGCCAAATACCCGTGGATATTTATATAACTTTACGTAAAAGCAAGCTAAAGTCGAAGGGAAAAAAATCACTTTAAAAAATTTCAATGAAGAAAAAGCAATAAAAAGTTATCATTCGATTTTTAAAATGAGAAACGGAGTTATTCGATTTTTTGAAGCTTTATGTAACGAGTTTCTTTTGGATGTATTTGACAGATGTCATAATTGATTTCAGAGCTCTACGGTAATTCAGCTTCTGCCAAATTAATCGTTTGCTAAAACTAAGTTTAAATGAGTAATCAGAAGGAATCGGCTTTATCAAAATTGAGTTAATATTGCCATGGTCATGAAATGCTTTTAGTCTTTTAATGCATGTTCATTGATCTTCTTACCCAAAATAGGAAAAAAACTAGATAGGTTTTTCCACATAATGAGCATATATTCTATTTTTTGAGAATCTATCATATATAATTTATTTTTCCTTCCAGATATTTTATTAGGCAAATTTAGTTTTTTGTTTCTCCGTACCACTTATTTTTCCAAGGGCTCTTATCATCCCTTTTCCAGTGGCGGGGAGCATATATGCCCCGGTCGCCATGGGGTCAAAACATTATTGTATGTAATCGGATTCCGAAACCCTCCGCGCATGCGCCAGGTGGAGTTATTTTCACCAATATGGGGGGGGGCGCCCTGAAGAATGGACGGGGAGATGTTTACATTTTAGTTAGCGTGACCTAACAAAGAACTCCGGAAATGCGTTCATTTTACTCATTGCCTGTCACCCTTTTCCGGAGTAAAATCGCCCAAAAGTGCTAGTCTCGGGATAATGAAACGATCAGTACTGCCTTTTTATTTCTCAAATCATGGAGAAAAAACATTCTGTCAATTTTTAAAATAAAATATGATGAGGGAGTGTATAAAATAATACCTTTTGACAGACGCCATTTACACTTGCTAAGTCACTGACGAAGACTAGGGTGAAAATTTTTTTCTCTTGGCGCCAATTACCCTTGCTGGGTCACTGGCCATGTTGACAAACCGTTAGTGGTTTTATGTCCCTTTTTAAAGCCAAATACCCTCAGGGGTGAGAAAATGTCAATCCCCTGGATCCGTTTACACAAGCTAAAATAATAATGATGAGGGGGTGGGCGAAAAAATATTATGACCCGGGTATCACTTATCCTAGCTGTGCCACTGCCCTCTCCTTGTTTGTCAGGAAGATCAATTGACCAAAGAGTTTGAGCTATCGCGAAGAATCTGAATTTTCCACTGGGAATTTTTTTTCTTTGCAAAAAAATGAATAACTTAAGATTCAAACCCATTTAGGTGTATTTCAGCATTTTTTTTTTCATTTTATTGATTGTGGATAATGTCCCATTATCTCACCACTCTCATTCATGTACTTCATGCAAAGGCTCACATACATACAGCAAAGTTCAATTTGAAATTATTTCTTATGTCCCCCCCCCCAACATTGTATAACATTTTATTTTTTTCATAACTTTATAGCGAAACTGCTAGTGAAGCAAAAACTGCAATATCTTTTTAAATACATGGAATATATTGTTGCATATACCTAAAAAGACCAAATGTCCTGGAATAATATCACTGTTTTTGATTTTTTGTTCCAGATTCAAAAATTGGCAGATATATCACCGAATATCATATCACCAAACGAGTAATAAATGAGACTTTGAAAAAAGAAAAAAAAATCTCATTTATTACTTTTCAGTGAATATTGTATGGCAATGTTGTTTTAAAAACATTAATCAGATTTATTTTTTTTAAATTAAGATTCTGAAGAATTTTTCCCAAATGTTACTATGCACAGAATATAATCATCTTATTTTAGTGAAGAATTCCAGTTAAACACTTTTTTTTTTTTAAGTTGATGAATTTTAAGTGTAAGTTCATACTATTAATAATGTAAATGATAGAATGACCAGACACATCCCAAATTAGCTGGAACACTCGAGAGTTTTCAACTTAACTGTTCTGGTTTGACAGCCTCCCCCCCCCCCCCCCCCCCGATATCTAGAGAGTTCTGGGATGAAGTTCAAAGTAGTATACCTCAATAAAGTTAATAGCTTATTAAGAACTAATTTAAAAATTCAACTATTTTGATTATTAGCATTTTATTCAACTTCAAAAAGTTCAATATTTTCATTGTACATACAAAGCATCAAGAAGCTGAATATCAATTCATTTGGGACTATAATAATAAATAGAAGATGAAATTTCTGTAAAGCATTCAAGTAAGACACAGCACATTATTATAAACTTTTTTACAAAGCTTAAGTAAATTTTAAAATATAAATTACATTAAACTATATTTCGGCTGACAACTTTCAGAAATCACACATTAACTCGTTTCTGATTTGTAGCAAATTAAACAAAGACTTTCAGAATACAATTTGCTACCCAAAGACAAGATGCTAAAATGAAAAATTCAAAGACTTTCAAATAACACAAACATCGATTTGGTATATGAAACATACACAAATTTCAGCAATTGACATGGTAGATGAAAATCCATATAGTTTTCTAGCAATAATTTAAAAATCCACTTCCATAAACAAAGCAACACGGTTAAAAAATTTATCCTTGAAATAACACAATATATTTCTATCTAAATTCTTTAATCTCTTCCACAGTTTTCATCAAAAAAATTCTACTTAAAAATTTTTTTACAGAAATTATACAAAAATGAACACATATCCTAAGAAATATGAAGGCTACACTGGACTACACATTTAAACATCTAAAGCTAAGCAAAAAGGAACTTCTTTGAACATAAATATACAAGAGTCTAGTTAACCCCATATACTACTTAATCCACTTCTAATCTCAGCAACCTTGGCTTTGGTGCAACACAGGCTTGAGACCCAAATCCATCAGCCTATGTGATCTGGTTTATATTAAAGTTTAAGCCCTCACATTGGTAAGGCATGGAAGTCAAGGAGTGAGTACTGAAGTGTTACCTTGCCATCTGACCATAATTCAAAAATAAGAGATCTGACCCAAAATAGACTTCATAATGCTCTAAAATGGGATGTTAATTTAATGAAATTAAACTTTAATTCATGGCCCATGCCGACGAAAGTTCTGGTGAATAACAATCTCTCTTCCAATGTTTTAAATGTGGTCCAATTATAAAATGATACCCCAACTGACAAACCAATTCAGGACCTTCATGCCATAACAACAAACAGACATTTGGATCTCCACAAATTACATGCACCAATGTCACTCATTGTAGAACCATCAATTAATAGAACTCTTGGATACTTAAAAAAATTACCTCTGTCCCATAATAATAGTAGCAGTTGATGAATTTAATTTGTCCCATAATAATAGTAGCATTTGATGAATTAATTTATCCCATAATAATAGTAGCAGTTGATGAATTAATTTGTCCCATAATAATAGTAGCAAAAGAAAATAAATATAGAATGCAACATTTATTATCAAAAAACTAGATTAAATTAAACAATAAATTAAAAATATTACTCCTAATTTTTATTTTGAGTGTTCAGATATTTTCTGGATTTTTCAATAATTTTGTTACTGTATTTTAAACTTGTAGGTAGGATCCCTTGACTGCGAAGCTTTGCTTTCTGGACGTGTGTGAGCTTAATGAACTGGATAATAGCAACTCGATATTTGCTTGAAAACTCTCTTTTTTTCATCTTACCTTTACAATGGGTTGATATTTAACTGAAATAAAACAATTGATTTCAATCAGCCGATGAAATTAGAAAAATAGTTATAATTTGTAATAATTAGGTTAACCTAAAAATTGAAAGATGTGTGAAGTTAAACAAATGACAGACGTCATAAAACATTGATTTTGATTGAAGGCTTTGCAATTTTGCGCTAAAACATAACTTACAGCTGCATTCGCCAATAATTCCTGTTTAAATATTCACCTGCTACTATTATTATGGGACAGAGATAGTAGATGATAATTTCCTTACAGGAACATCAAAATAAGAATGTCGGCATTTGAGCCTTAAAACAAATGAACTTGGCAGAAGAAAATAGACATGTGTGTATAAAAAAGGAAGAAAATAAGTTTGCTGACTAATGGGTAAGCATTTTTCCACTATTTCTGTGGTTAAACATTTTAACTAACTAAATAAGATATTAAATGTACCTTAACAGTAGTGATGCAGCTATGTTACTTTTGTTCGCAGTTCCATTATGTGTGATGTATGCCTTGGTACACATTTCAAACAGAGAATATTTTGAAAAATAAAATTTAGCTAGTTGGTTAATGTAAATAATTTTCAAATTGCCAAGTCTCTTTTTGTAGGCAATGGAAAATGTACAATTCCATCTTCTTTCTAGCAATTTTCCCGAATCAACAACAAATTGATCTCCAAAGAAGTTAAGCTTTTTAAGAATTATGCTAGATTTTACTCTTGGCAACAAAAAGACATTTGACAAGTTAAAGTACAAAACACGGCTAATAAGAGATTTCACAGTTGATATGTTTTCCTAAATAACATGGCATGTTAAACTTTTTCAACGGCTGTTTAGTTATCTTAATTCAGGACCAAACTCAATAGTGTCTAATATCTTATACACTGCCCATGAACATATTTCTATGTTATCCATAATAATTACTTGTAATTTCTGTGTATACACTAAATGTATTGTACAAGAGCTACCACAAATGCAAAGCTGTATAACAAAAAAAAATATCTGAATGGATTATTTGTATTTCTATATGCTTAATTGAAGAGTTCATCCTCTCAAACTTTAAATCAGAGGTTCCCAACCTGTGGTATGCGTATCCCTGAGGTACGCGAAAACAAAGTTGTTAATGGCGTAAACAAGAAAGCATTTAAATCAGAGGTTCCCAACCTGTGGTACGCGAAAACAAAGTTGTTAATGGCGGAAACAAGAAAACATAAAAAATTAAAAAAGTTACAGAATTTTGTTTCCCCAAGTAAATACTTGCTATTTAATAACTATACCACTTCAAAGAGCTGATTACTACAGAATGTAATATTTAGAAATCCTTATAAGTTAATGCAAAATTATTAGAATACTGATTTCATTTGTTTTGGCATTGAACTAATGCTACTGTAAAATTGCAATTAAATGTAAAATCAAAAACAAGTCTAGCAAATGTTATCAATTCGAATCATTTGGTCTTATGCTAACACAAGCCCCTTAACATTATTGATAGAAACTTTTTTGTATAGACAGATGGTTGTTGTTGTTGGTGGCGGGGGAGCATATGACAGTAAGGGGTATGCGAAAAGATAAAAGTTTAATCAAGGGGTATGCAAAGAAATGAAGGTTGGGAACCCCTGCTTTAGATTATAAAAATAATTCAGATTCAGTCACCTATCAGGAGTCTGAGAGAAGGGAATAAATCACGAAACCACCTTAAACCTAGAGTGCTCCTTGACAGTAAATGCTTACTATGTGATCAACATACTTTTGTTTAGTTAGTTTTTCTTACATTTTTTGCACTTGTACTTATTTTCAAAGAGAAAAAGAAATAAAATTTCTATTTCTCTCAAGAATCTCATAATGCAAATGCATATAGTATCTATAAAAACTATTCTTTAAGATATAAAAAGAAAATGTGCCATGATTTACATCTGTCACTACCATCTATAACATACATAAATTATTTGTTGAGATATGATAATTATTAAGGTCAATGAATTTCATTACATACAACAATGAAACAAATATCACAGCATCTAAAGAGATAAATATTTTTTGCTCATGTATAATCAATTTATTCAATACATCAAAACTTTCTATAATTAAATTCTATTCATAATGAATATAAAAATTATTCTTTATAAACCACTTCCTGCAAATTTTATTAGAAAAAATACCTTAAAAATCAAGCCGAATTAAAAAAAAAAACCATTTTACAATGAGTTTATTAATACAGTCGAACGTTGCAAATCCGAAATGATCCAAAATCCAAACTTTTTTCATTCTGTAACCCCCCCCCCCAAAAAAAAAAACAAATCATAACTTTTATCTAATAAATCGGCGTTACCCAGAGTCAACAGAAACTGGTCGTAACGATCTGAGGAGGGAAAGGATTTAACCTTGTGTGTGACGAGGGTATTGCGGGGGGTGGGGGAGGCTATTGTATCACGGAGTTACAATACCTTCCTCCTTCCCCTCTCTAGCACTCAAAACAAATTAGTCCAGAATGTAAGAAATGTTAACAAATAAGATGTTGCTGTGCAACTTCCTCTCCCCTTCTGGCTCACAAAGGGGATTTGCCCAGAACGAATGGAATGTTGTAGACATTCCATTCCAGACTGGGGGTGAAAAAGATCCCACAGGTGTAAAAAATTCTAAAGAACGAATCACAATTTTAGGATGTGGAAACGCCGCCGGAAGCAACAAAACAAAGCTTTTCGTTATTGGAAAATCGGCTAAGCCTAGGGCTTTTAAAAATGCAAAAGTGTTTCCAGTCATTTACCGGTCAAATGAGCGGGCATGGATGACACAGCAACTGATGAATGAATGGTTCAAAAAACATTTTGTTCCTGAAGCCCATTGGCATTTGTCTGGAAATGGCTTTCCAGCTGACACCAAGATACTTCTAATTTGAATAATTGCACTGTTCACCTTTCTCTGGAGATTTCAGTAAAGGACAACATGTTGGTGTTGTTTTTCCCTCCTCATTGCACATCTCTAATACAGCCAATGGACATGGGCATTAAAGTGCCAGCACAAATCAGAATTACTCATAGAAATCCTCAGCTTTCTCAACGGAGGGGAAACACTTCAAAACTTTTTGAAATGTCACAATTTGAAAACGGCAGTGTGATGGGATTCCAACCGCGACGATGAAAAATGCTTGGCACAATTTGTGGCCGGCAACCATATTCTATGAGGACGAAGAAAACATGGCTACAGATTTCAAAGGATTTCAGATCTGAAAAAAAAGCTGACATTTTTGAACTACTTGAGTGTGTCAAGTAAAGTGGACAAGAAATTGCCGAAGATGACACCTTTGAAGTACTGCATTGCAACAATAAAGCCCCAAAAGTGTGTTGGCTCACCGATGCCGAAATATGCAGAGTGGTGTTGATGAACTCCACAACTTCGATATCCGATAGCAAAGAAGAAACACAAGTGGAAGATAAAATGCCAATTGACAGCTTAGTGGACGTGCTGAACACCACAATAAAAGGACTTAAACAAAGAGACTTTATTTTGGAGTCAGACATAATGGTGATACATAAAATAAAAGAGAAGTTACTTAATCAAAAACCAAAACTATTGAAGCAATTGACTTTAAATGAAATGTTTTGTAAAAATGTTACAATTAATAAGAAATAATATTAATTATGTTTATAAATCAAAGAAAACAAGTAATAAATAAGTTTTTTAAAATTTAAATTGAATTATGTGTTTTATGATGTTCAATTCACTTCTTAATATTGAAATGATCCAAGATCTGGAATTATCCCAAATCTGAAATTGCTGAAGTCTCGACAATTCCAGATTTGCAACGTTTGACTGTATAAGTAAATGCAACATAAAAAATTATTGGATATAAGGATTAAATAAACTCAATGATAAAAATATGATTCAGAAATAAAATGTTTTAAATTTTAAACTGGAAATAAACTCAAGTGATTTGAATTTACCATTAAAAAATACACTTACAATTTTCAACCATTATGAAGTAACTTCAGAAATAATTTTTTTTTAGTTTAATGCATTACTAATTTAGCATACTCATGCATTATAGATCTGAATTTCATGCTCACCAGTACTGTATCAGAGTAAGTTTGGATTATTAATTTCAAGAACAATTCAATTGCTGAAAAGCATCAAATTATGCATAGATGGAGAAATGTAATTTTAACTATACTGCCAAATTTTACATATTATATTGGTTCTTCCAGAACTATTCATCATTAAGATATTCTCCATGTTTTATCATGATTTTTATTTCCAAATTAAATAAAGAATTCAATGCTTCCTTTAGCCATGAATGAATTCCAAATTTTACAATATCTGAATTTATAAGCTGGGAAAAATGAGATTATCCTAAAATAGATGTTTTAATATTTGTATATTATCAAAAATCGAACTGAATTATAAATACTGCCCAATTTATATGGAAAGTTAATTTTTCATGCAATTAAGAATGTTTCCATACCTTTAAAAAATTTAAAGTACAATTTTTCTCTGAAGAATTTTAATTACTCCAAAATACAACTGAATTACAATATTTAGTAAAATAATCACTCAAGTATAAGAAGAAGAAGAAGAAGAAAAAAAAAAAAAAACATGTAAATATATTGAGCAACAGTTTTAAAGAATACAAAAAGAACTTTATTTATAATATCTAAAAATGGTTAATAATTTTAGCAAAATTCTTCACTAACAAAGAAAACAAGTTCATATTTTTAAGGGCTTACTTAATAATACAATTAGCATCTTCATCATAAAATGTTCTGAAACATTTTATATGCCAACAAAGCTGCCTATAACAATGCTTCAAAATACTTCCTAACAACTAATCATAGCATATGAAAAATAGTGTTCCACATCAAGAGAGAGATAACAATTCTCCAAAGACGATAAATTAAAAATCACATGTTTTAATGCAATGACTACATAAATATTTTTTTCCTTTTTACAAATGTAAAGATTGTAATACACAATATGCACAGTCATTTCACATTCTAGTTTTATCTTGTACAATTTGAAGAACATTCTGAACTACGTCTGTTGTTTTTGCTGTACCGCCAAGGTCTGGAGTATGAATCTGTAAATATAAAAAGGAAAATATGAACCATAAATCATTAAATTTTTATGCAGCTTGTATCAAAAGTTTCTGATTTCAAGAATGCAGGGTTCTTACTGATTTTTTAAATTAAAAATCAAGGAGTATTTAAGGAGTTTTCAAGGAGTATTTTCAAAATTTTCAAGGAGTCAATATTTATGCATGAAAAAGGGTTCCCTTTTTAAAGTACACAAAAATTATATTAAGAGTATTTAAAATATTGCTAATAACTCAAATAGGTACTTACGTATTAACGCCAACGCAGCTACATATTTGGCGGTTTTTAAGTGCCGCCCATCTCTTTATTGGCGCATTACCGCCAATCTGTAGCTGTGGTGGCGTTAATACTTAAGTACCCTCAAATAAATGTGGTCATATTTATTTCTTTTATAAGTTTTTACTAAGCTGATTTATCCAAAAATGCCATGTTAAATCTATTTATATGAAAGTAGAGTGGTGCCGCTTACACACACATTTTTTTAATAAAATTATGCAACTATTCCTAAAGTTCAAATAGTTCATTACATACCATGATTTATCATGTTTAAAAAAAAAAACAACTTTCCATTAATTTTTTTTTTTAGAATTTAAATTCTTAAATAATTGCCATGGCTCACTGTGCACCTATGTAGTGCACAGTGATCCAGTATTCAAAATACAGAGGTGCAAAGAGAGACACGGATTTAGATATTATAAACTGTTTTTTGGCATTTTCATTGCTTATAAAATAATATATGAAGAAAATAAAATTAACAAAATGTCTTGATTATTGAAACTAATTTAACTAAAATTGATTAATAGCATCTATTTTCCTTCAACTCCACCATCACAATATATATTCCAACCATATATTACAATTTAAAGAAATACAAATAATTTTTCGAAATAATTCAAGCGAAATAACATTCTAAATTTGCACCATTCTATTGTTTTGGTTATTGCTGAATGGCACTTAAAACCAATTATTAAATTTTGGATACCCATAGGAGATGAACATCAAATCGCGGAAAGAGCAATGCACACTACTGGGCCATCGATATGGCCGCGATTTAGAATCTTTTTTATCGGTGAGACGTAGTACACATTTAATAAAAGAAAAGTTAAAAATTGAAAATCAAGGAGTTTATAAGGAGCAAAACCCAAATTCAGGGAGTTTCTATAGTGCTTGAAAATGAAAATCGTTTTCAAGGACCCTGGAATGCTTTGACTCCACAACCATTGATCACAGATATATGACCTGTATATCATCAGAGAGAGGGAATTGTGAAGTTTTGCTTCAGTGCTACATGATATCTCCTGCACTTGTCAGTAAGGTAAAACAACCTTCTGTCAGTTGTTGTCACTCTTCCATAATTATTTTTAAAAAAAGATTTACAACTTTAATCATAACCACCTTGCTCAGCTGATCTAACTATTTGAGATTTGTGTGTGAATGGGAAGGAGTTTTGTAGATTGTGCTTATATGCCACTTCCTGCCCAAACTTAAAAGATATGACATCAAACAGAATCTAGCAAATTTATGAGAATTTTTTGTTGCTTATGAATTTTAAATGGCCACATATAAGAAAGGGATACGAGTGCAGTGCAGTCACAATGAACATTCTCAGTATTTTTTAACGTTGCCACTTCTGTATGCTGATTTTTAAAAACATGAATTTTGAAATCAGATCCTTTGACAAGTATGCTTTTACGTTAAAAAAAAAAAAGAACAGTATCACAATCTTTTTGGAAAAAGAAAAACAAAATACATTAAAATTAAAAAGGTCTAACCAAAGTAAAGATACACAGTAAACAGAAATACTGGAATTGTAAGGTTTTTCACTCACAATAATGCAATTTTATTGCTAACAAAAAATCAGAATATAATCTTGAAACAATGTCAAAAACAGAAAACGTAACTACATACAGAAATAATATTTTGTTATATAGGTATTTATTTTCTCCTGAATTTCATAATCGATAAAGATCATTTTAAAAACTTTTGATGCTATTTTAACAACAGTATTATGAAAACAACATATATACAAAACAAACTTACCTTATCCACATTAACAGTTTGGTAAATTGCATCATTCATAATTTTTGCATGTTTATAAAGCCTGGAAAGAAAGAGAAGGTAAACATAATCTATGTTACTTAGCCTAGAATTATTCACAATTCTTTAAAAATAAATGCCATATTTTAATCAATAACATTTTTCCTTCAAAATAAATTCTTAAGATTTATTTCAAAGATTGTTGAATATGGAAGGATTAAAAGTCAAGGTGGAAAATTCTTAGCTTTTATTCTCTTCTAAAATTAATGCACTTGAAATTGCAAACAGTCTCAGGTGCATAATTAAATTTAATGTTTTTGCAAACAGTTTAAAGGAACCAAATTACATTAAAATTTTATCACAAATCATTTAATGTTGAAAACACCTAAAAATAAACAAATGAAACATTAGTTAATGACCGATTTAAAAAAAAATTAATACAATTTAGCAAACATTAGTAAGATTTCTAATCAAGATAATGATCTTACTGATTTTTGGTAACTACTACTGAAAGGTGTGACTTAAGCACATAGACCATATGCTTATGCAACTCACAAATTCTCATAAAAGACCTTATATAAAATTATCCCATATAGATTTAAAGCCTTGAATTGAGTAAATCAAAATAACCACAATTACATTTAGATGTACCTACTATAGCACTATTCAATTTTTTTTTCACACAACCTGATGCAACAGAATAGTCAAACAAGTGAATTAAGGATTGACTGATTAATCTTGCAACAATTATTTAACAAATGTCTCATCATAAAATAGTAATAATAATGCAGTCTTACCCTAAGTACTGTAAAAGATCCACACTGGCATTCAGCATTGCAACAGGATTGGCTATGTTCTTGCCAGCAATCCCTTTTCCAGTATTTCTTGATCCCTAAAGTAAAATTTTACTAGTCAATACAAAATTATCCCTTCAGATAATAAATCTTTAAACATACTTGTTGACTTAAATTATTACTTTATAATTGGTACATTTAAAACCACTCCACATATTTTTGACACCAAATTGGCACATTTTGGCTCGTTCCTTCCAGCATGTCTTTGTATCGACACTATAGGATGCATATAGAATCTTTACTTTCGAGTGCACAACATTAAACAGAAGGAGCTGGTTTGTTTTGCTTGTCTTTGAATGCACAAATGAATTAGGATAAATTGCACATGCATTTGAAATGGGCAAATGGCAGAATTTTTTAACTTAAACATCCCATGGCTTCGCTAGCAGCAAGAACTGAAACCTAGTAGCTTCACTAGTGCATTGAAAGTACATGTAGCGGAAAGTAATGCAAAAGTAACAAAAATGTGGTTACAATGCTTGAAAAGACAAGAAATGAGCCAAGTGAAACAGGCAATGCTTCATTCTAAGAACATTTGCCAAGACCAAGAGTGTCAAACTCAAGTGCTATTATGGGCCAAATAAACCAGGTCTAAGCTTATGCGAGTCACAAACACTTCATATTTTTATCAAGACGTACGTTTATTTCAAAAACACAGTATAAGAAAAGAACAATTGCAAAGTTAATGCTTTCTTCTCAACTCCTGGCATCTCTTCTCTGCTACTAACTTTCCTATTTTTTCCTAGTACTTTCAAACATGGAAATAATGCCATATGCCAATTTTCAAGTGTTTTTCGAACCAGGCAGGCAAATATTTCTAAAATTCAGATGTCCCGACTTCACTGAATTTCACCTTCAAATCTAAACAGTAGTGGATCTCAATTACTTTATTATCAGCTGCTAAAATATTTGTTGCTATTGATGGGGGAAACAGTGCATCATTGCGATACACTAGTGATCGGCCATTAACGAATGGTGCAATCTGTTATTAATAATTATGCATAAATAGGATTTTTAGAAATTAAATTACAAAATTTTTGTTACAAATATTGTTACATAATGTCATGTTTGCTGAGGTGCAAAGATCTTCATTATGTGCCACGAGTTTGACACCTTTGGTCAAAACAAAAAAAGGTGCCAAGTAATGCAGTTATAATGAAAAAGTACCTAAAACTATTTCTAATTCATGTATCTTTATTTAAGAAATAAACAGTACATTCAGATATCAATTGCATATACTTACAGTCTCAAACACAGCATATTCATGTCCAATGTTCTGCCCAGAGATTATTCCTGGACCTCCCACCAAACCACAGGCAATGTTGTTTAAAATATTTCCATATAGGTTGGGAAGAAGCAAGACATCAAACTGGTGTGGGTTTGACACAAGCTGAAATATTTCAAGGAGAACAATGTCAAACATATAATCACACAATTTCACAAGATTTTTAAAAACTTTACGATAATAACCTTTGTTTACCTGCATACTGCAGTTATCAATGATAATATTGTCAAATTCTATCTGTGGGTATTCCTGGGCAATTTCTGCACATGTATTGAGGAACAGACCATCAGCTAGTTTCCTATATTAATTTAAGAATTGAAAAAAAAATGGTAGAATTAGAAAACAGAAGTTAAATTCTACTTCTTTAATCCATTAATGCCTAGCGTCTTTTTTTAGGAACACTTCTAAAATTGCACCATAAACCCACATGAATTATTTTTTCAACATAAATTTTACAAAAAGGTATTTTTCAGCATTTGTTACTTTTAAATTCAATCAGTGGCAGCACTTATCAAACGCTCGGTTGATAATGTAGCCATATTATTTTCAAATCAGTTTTTTGGAATATGAAGAAGAAACGAGTAAGTTTGTTCAATTATTTATCAATAAATTTACACTCATTTAACAAACATATCAGTAACACTGATTGTAAGTTTTTTTTTGGCGGGGGGGGGGGGCTAATAGGCACATTAGGCTTAAGAGGCACTTTTCAGTAATTTTCCAGTTAATTTCACGACATGTAATATTAGTACACAAAACATCATTGAAAAAATGCGACTTGGGCATTAAAGGGTTAATGTAATTTTAAAAAAAGAGTGAAATGACTTGTTTCAAAAAATAATTTTAAAAAAAAGAAAGACAAGTAAAAAAATATGCATTTTAAAATAACTTGCATTATGTTAGCTTTGTGGACTGCAGTCACTTTCTTTCTGTTGTTTCTTACTGCATAATCAAAGGCAAAGCGAGCAATTCTTCAGATTTCTCCCTCGTCACAACTTTGACACTTTCGACAACTCCCGATACACTCTACAAGTAATGAAAAAAATTCAAAATAAATTACATATCATAATCAAATGATTCTAAGTGTAAATATGTCCTTAACATTTTCTGATCTGATCAGAAATTTAGTTTTTTTTAAAGCAATACCGGTCATAAACTTAAATATTTTAAAGCTTCTTTTATTGATTATAAGTGATTTACCAAATGCTCAGTCAATATAACTTTACAACAAAGGATACTTTTTTAGAAACTTACTTCATGCTCTAAGCAACTGTATTCTCCTTCTGTATTTTGTCTAATTAGGATGATATCTATATTGTTATGTCTAGTTTTGATTCCAGGTTGGCTTTTACAATGTAAAAGGTTCACAAAAAGATCCAGCTCCAGCCTGAAAATTAAAAACACATGACGGAATAATTAGTTAGTCGGAAGCATTAGTTTACTCAGCTAAATTTTTAGTTTAAGATCACATTTTGAAGCTACACAATGGCTATTTTAGGACAACCTTGTAATTCTGAACCTTGGTCAGATAACAAAGATGATGTCTGAACTCAAAACTTCTACATCATACTAACATCAAGACAGACAAACTTAATGGGAGCCAGGCAGGTACTTACATACTAACGCCACCACAGCTACAGATTTGGCGGTTTTTAAGTGCCGCCAATCTACACCTAAAATTTTTGCGTTGATCAGCAGTATATGAATCTCAAAGCTGAACAAAATGGAATTCTGCTTCCCTCAAACCAGTTGTCTTTTCTAAGTCCCACTTGCTGATCACACTGTCTTAAATTACATTTCCAAAACTTATGTTTACTAAAATAAAGTTTCATGTCATGGGAATTGGTACATTTTCGTTTTTTTGGTAAAATATTTCGCTCCTGAAAAAATAAAATTGCATCTTGTTCTGGTTTTGGCAAATCCCAAATATGCATTTTCGTAGCACTAAAAAATGGCATCAAAAATCAGCAAACAACAAGATTGCTCTTTATTGGTGCATTAGCGCAACTTCAGCTGTGGTGGCGTTAATACGTAAGTACCGCCAGGCATACACAACAGACCTTTAACCCCTACTTGGTCGGAGTCGCATGTCATGTGATGAAGAGAAATATTGCATCGTTTAAAATGAATTCTTCACTAGTTACACGTCTCGTTAAATTTTATGATTATTTTTTTGTATTTCTGAATAATGCTAAGAAATGGCACAAATTGTCCTACTTCCTTTATGTTTCACGGTTGAGATTTCTCACCTTGAATAAAAAAAAAAAATAATTTTGTTAGAGGTTTGAAAAAAATCCAACAAAGAAGGGATTAATGGAATCATCTTGGACCCATGATCCTCTGATCCCAAAGCCAAGATCTTACATATGGCCACTAGAGTCATTCAAACTCGTTAGGAAACCGAAACATCTGCTTCTTTTCCAATGAATTAACGAACAATCTTTTTTCCACAAATTGAGTAGACACTTCATACAAGTTATTAAAAATTATTTATCAAAAATAGGAATTTCTTATAATTTTAAGTTATCTATTAAATTTTCTTCTGTGTTTCTCATTGTCAGGTTCTGAGATAATGACTCTTTCATTTCTCTGAAGCAATCCCAGAATGAATCGTGTGTTTCTTGCTTTTTATTGAAATTAAGTATTTAAAATATTACAAAAACACATCAAGGTGTCAATATTTTTTTAAAATGTAAATAATAAAATATAAATTTTATTAATCTTTAATTTTTTTTCCATTGTAAATATGAGAATCATTTTCTTTGGAATCAAAAGCGAAATGTTTTTAAAAAGTAGATATTTGGCTGCCAAATAATCAGCATTTGGACTGGAATTTGGCCAAATATTTGGCATTTGGCTATTCAGCCAAATCACAATTCATTACATCCCTAATGTTTGTTTCATACATTTATTTGGATTTATTTCAACAAAGCAATGTACTATTGGTTCGCATTACTCATTTATAATTAAAATTTGATGACTAATTCTATCAGTTTGTTGCAGTATTAGAAAATTTATCACAAAAGTCAGACAGTTACGAGGATACTCTGACTAGTATACATTAAGCATTAAATTTAAAAGTAAGAATGGTTCCCTTTGTTTAATTTTTGTTTTCTTTATGTCTTTAGTGTTTTCTGTTGAATATTTTATATAAATGTAATAGTAAATTGGGTGGGAAATATTCTTTTTGTTGGTTTTCTTGATAAAACTGAGCAAACGTGAACTATCTTAATCAGTCATGATGCTTTACACCTCACAGGCCAAGAATCTTGCACGAGTTAATTTTTTTAAAAGTGTTATTTGTGACCTGCTACATTTGCAGAGATAATTGTTAAAATGAATCTAACATAATACATTAAATTGAATTAATTTACAACATAATATTTAGAGCACAAATTGTTCATCGAAATGAGAGAGAGGTGTTAAGAACTTTCTGAAGTCAAATGTCAAGGTTGGTCAATCAGGGAGGGGGGGGGGAATCGGCATTTGTACTGACATTTAGCTGGAGAGGGTGACAAGTATAAAAGATTATTTTCTATAAAAAAAAGACATTAGAAAATGTTTTCCCCTCTCCCCTATCAAAGATATAACAATCTCGTTATACAATAGTAGTTTATGCATTCTTGCATATTAGGAGGCCATCAACTGGACAGAATAAAAAGCCAACACTCAATTGAGAGGATTTATTTTATTATTATTTATTTATGCATAGAAGTTTAGTATCTTATTGGTAATGCACAAGTGACCATAAACAGCAAATATATATTGTGAGTTACCAGGACTAAATAGGATTATATAATGTTAATGCCTATGTAAGAAAATAAACATGAGAAAGACACAGAGTTATAGCAATTCTAATCTTTAGAATACAGCTCACGTATATTTTCGAAGCAATTTGGTGATGCATCACCAACAAGTTGAAATTATGTTAACATGAAAATTTGGTTGGGGAATGAAATTTTATAAACCATTTTATAAACCATTGATGGCATTCGGTCAGAAATAAGACCAATACTTTTTAAGTTTGTGAAATATTGTTAAATTACTAATTATTTCAAAAAACAGGGAAATTACAAACATTCTTTAATATTATTTATACATAAAAAAACAAGTATTTTATTTTATTTAAAATTTCTGGGAAAGGATAAGAATACAGAAAATAAACTCACGCACTCTGAGCAGTGACTTTAGTGATATTGCTTACTTACCTGAGAACAACATTTCTGGATCTGAAGAGAGGATTATTTGATCGTGTTTCAATATTACCTAGATAAGGAATAAAAAAATTACCTTCACGTAGAAAGGCATTTTTAAATATTAGTTGAGATAACATGCTCAGTGCAAAATAGAAGCAAGCAAAGCAATTTTAATGCAAGCACATTTAAAGAACAGGCAAAGAACTTTCCCAATTAATATAGCATAATAAAATGACAAGTGAAAAATAAAGCCAAGCCCCAGGTGCAAATTTGAAAACAAGCATTAAATAAGAAAACATTTTTTAATGAACAGTCAAGACATTGTACTTTCCCCATT
>BGPR01017245.1:0-29084 GCA_013235015.1 Araneus ventricosus
TCACTTCGTTTTCCCGAGTTACGTGACTGGTGTGATTTTTAAAGAACCCGATGGATAACTAGTTTGTTGGAAGTTTTTCTTCGTTTAGCATACCGAATACTGTTAAAACTGTTAGAATGGGCTGAGAACGTCTCGCTTATACTATATGTACATAAATTTAGTTAGTATTATAATGTATTTAATGTGTTAATATAAGTGTCACGTCAAGTGAATGATAGCAAAAATGCATGGATACAAATAAGATTTTTTTGGTCTACTGATTAGACTTTTATTTACAGCTAATTTTTCAACAGTATATCGCTTATCAGCCGCTTAG
The DNA here is from genome assembly GCA_013235015.1 of Araneus ventricosus. Lineage (NCBI taxonomy): Eukaryota > Metazoa > Arthropoda > Arachnida > Araneae > Araneidae > Araneus > Araneus ventricosus. The sequence goes on from BGPR01017245.1 coordinate 317, forward strand.
TTCAATGTCAGGTCTTCTTTTGACCAGATGAGAAAAAATATGTCCTGTTTATTTTATAAGTTATCACAATATACCTGTAACCTGTGGATTATTTATAACAATTAACCATTTATAACCTGCATATCTATGAAAAAAGATAATTCTAAATGTCGGAAAAAATTATCTCTAACATCTGTGTTCACTTCTTAGTCAGTTTTGTTTCTTCTTGTATATTTTTATTTGCTTCTTTTCCCTTACAAGACTCATACTCCTTTTATACGTTAAATAGTATTCAGTTTAGTTGATTTTACCTTATGAAACCATATGAGAGCAGAACTCGTAAATTTAAAATGTGATCAGTGACAAGGATTGCACGTGCGTGGGCACCCCTTTCTCCAAAGTTTCACGCCATTCCAACATGAGAAATTTTGACACTCGACGGCAGATTCAGTGCTCGCCTGGTCTTCCTAAACGGCAGATCTTCGAAGGAATTGAGTCTCGAATGCACTGTTCGATCCTGTGTTATTTTTTATTTTCTACGTTGGATACAAGCAAACTAAGTTGCTAAGGTATATATTTCCTAGATCTGTAGGATATAACACGTCTGAGGAAACTTCAATATTCGATTTTGGATTTCGTCTTGAGGAACAGGTTAGTGTTCTCAATTTCCTCTAAAAATTTTCATCAAGGAGTAGTTGGAAACAGGCTTTTAATACAAAAAATAAAAATTATGTGATTGTTGTCCAGGCAACGAAGGGTTTGAAAAAAACATTAAATTATAAAGTTTTGAAAATTGGTTCGCATGTTTGTGAGGGTCTCCTGTTGTACATACTAAAAGTCCACAATGGTAGGGCAGATCTCTCTCCGCCATCTTTGATTTCATCCCCTATTTTTCAGTTTTCCTTAAACATCTTGACAACTATTAAGTTTTTAAAATACATGTTATAAATGAAATTTAAAAGCGTAAAATTCCCTACAAATGGATAACTTTAGTTTTGTTCTAGCTTTAATAGTAGCCGAGTAATCGGCCTCAAAGTTTGTAGAATCATAAACTCATCCTCTAGAGGTGCCACGAAAAAACGAATAAACGTTTCTCATTCATTTTAACAGTCAAATTGAAACCTATACGGTGCATTTACACATTTCTGTACAATTTTATGTACTTCAATGTACTTATTTAATGAATCGAGTCATTTCATTGGAGGTGTCTTGAAGGGCAAAGAATGACAAACTAAGATGTAAATTTAGAAAAGTTTGTATTAAAAATAATAATGGAATTATACATAGATAAAAGCGAATAGATGTGGAATCACCTTCTGAATTTTATTAAAAGAATTATTGAGAAAAAATATAAATATAGACCATAACAACAAATATACAAATTCGAGGAGAGAGGTAGTTGTGACGGCCTCATTCACAAAGGGTATCTTCTGCTTCAGACTGCTCTTCTTCTGTTGTCAGTTAGAAGCCCCTAAGACAGATGCTCTGGAACTTCCTACATTTGATGCAGCATTTGACTGCAACTTAATCGACAACCTTTCTTACAAGAACAAAAATTCTTCGCGAGAATGGAAGCTGGGGCAGATGGACCAAAAACTTTTATACGGTTGCCAAGAAGTTCCTATCCTTTGATCAGAGATCAGGTAGAAATAGTTGATGTACCTTCTGGTACAGGCAGAAAGAATGGAACCTTGCAGCATCTTTGGTTGGAGTGAAGGAAGCAGGATCCGGTTTTATTTTCCAAACTGATCTTTGAAATCGTATGAATCTCTGGTCATTTAGAAAAGTCATGTTTGAGGTAGCACCATTTATTGTCAGAAAAATTTCTTGCATGTTTTGGTGCTCAAAGTAAATTATTTAATACTTGTGGAATATACCTTTGCCTTGCATTTTGTGGCAGCTCAATTCAGCCATGGTATGAGCTCAATTTTGAAGCTGTTATAAGTAGACGATGTAATAATAATCTGGGTACACATTTCAAGACAAATACATTTTATAAAATGTCTTGCCATTTTCTCTCTTCTGGTTGTTGCTCTCTTTTTTGCTCCTTCACAATCCTGAATACAACAACGACTTGTCTCAAGTGCTGAGTTAACTATCAGTTCCTTTTCCGTTACTTAAATTTTTCTGTATCTCATTATGTTTTTTAAAAATAGTTTTCCTAGAAATGAAATGATTAGTTAATAAATAATATATTGTGTCAGAGTTTTCATTTTCTTATTTATTAGGTATTTTTAAAAATCAAAAGAATAAAAATATATTTCCATTAAATAAGATATTACTAATGCTCACATGAGCAGTAATACTTTGCATTTTACATATACATTGTGATTAAAAAAAGATGAGCCAAACGTGAAAATTCACATCATAGTTTAGTCCACGTCATATTGTAGATGAGATGGCAGATAGAAAGAACTGGGCGGGTGCATAGCACATTGAACACAAGTGTAAGGCTTCTAAAATAGTAATTTATCCTTTCATAAAGCTAGATGGTAGGGTTAAATGAAAACGTTGTTATTATTTAATATTTTTTCAAATATTTTACCTGGAGATTTGGGATGCTTCCATAACTGTGTCCGGAACACTGCAATTTGTTGTTTCTGGAAGAAGCAGAGCTAGTACCCCACCTATTATGCTTAAAATTCCAAATAGAATCTGTGGAATCACAGGATGACTTGCTCGTCCCTAGAATGTTTTAGAAGATAATTGATATTAGCCCGTTAGTACCCAATTCGCATTCTTTCAATAACATGCATGTGTACTTTCTCATAACAATGAAGGTAGAATCAAAATGAAAACCTTAAAAAATATGTAAAATCTATTGAGTTCATTATTGCAATAAACTTGACCCCTTAAGCCTGAAGTCGAATTTTGTGAAGAAAACTTATTATACTAATATTACACGTTGGGAAATAAACCGGAAAATTACTAAAAGAAATTACTTTCCAGCAAAATTTATGTTTTTGTGCCCTTTTTTTCTTGGCTTGGTATCACCAGTAAGGGAAAATTGCAGCAAAGCCATTTAGAGAAATCTCTCATGAACTAGTTCTAGGTACGAAGCATAGAAAATTTCACTACGGGGCTATACTTACAAGCTCACGGACAAAAGGAGCGAGAAAGGCTGCAGAACGAGCCACCGCCGATGCCAATCCGCAACCAATGTTTCGCAAATGGGTGGGGAAAATTTCACTTGTGAACAAACACAAGATGCAGAAGGTACCAGAGATGCAGAATTTCCCGAACAAAAACACGCTTGTCCTCATCCATACGAGACCTGAAATGGATAAATAAAATAGGGGAAGATCATTGGAATTGAACGAGATATTTGCAAGAAAATTTATTGTCGGCAAAGCGGAAGATGAAAGTAGATTCCGTTTGCCTGGAGTTTAAAGAATTAACAAGTAAAAAAAATTCATAAATGTAGATATAACAACACATTGTTCTACTCATTTTAAAACAGCGTAAGGACTGTTAGTCTTTTGTTAAAATATTTAATTGATAGCACCTAAATCTAAATACTTGTTCTCTGATTCTAACCACACAGCGCTTTCTATAAAATATAATTTTGTGCACAGCATATGCATCGTAACAACAAAACTTGCTATTTTAATGGCCTAATGTTTAATAGAATTGAAGTTATGATACTAGTTCACTCTAGGGGACTGTCCAAATTCCGCATCTATTCCCTATGCAGGGTTATTGAAAACGAAGGAACAAATTAAAAATATTTACTAATGAACGACGATTGGTAGAGACACATACGATACATCACTGGACAGAGGAAAATTCAAAGTTATATTTTATGCATTCAACATGAGCTCCATTTGTTATGCGATAAACGTCGAAGCGATAGGCATTTTCTTTCCACACACGAAGTAACCGGTCCCTGGTTGTTGAACTCACTGACCACCCACATAAGCCCTTCAGGAAATAGAAGGACTAATCCCCCTCCTCTTGAAAGCAGAACAAGAAGCTATTTATGAGAGAGTTCCAAGATTTGGAAAATCTAGCCACCTCAAAGACAAGAACTTCTGCCCTAAAGCTTTTGAAGACAAGGTCTCCAGTGTCAAGTTCCACCCAACCTCATTCTATCCAGAATACCGCGTCTGTTTCGATCACATTTTCAACATAGATGAACCCATAAATATTTATAAAGATGACTCCAATATGTATGACAGAACAGGCTGTGGATTTTGGGTCAGGGAAAATAACATTTCAACAACACAATGGATGGTGCAACTGAAACACCACAATTCAGTATTTCAAGCTGAAATAATTGCCATCAAGGAAGCTTGAACCTGGACTAGTGAATCCAACCAAGCCATTAAAATCTGGACTGACAGCGAATCCAGCCTCCACTGGATCTCCTCTTTAAAAACCAACAATCCACTTTCTCAGTATATTCGAAACATCCTTCTTAACTCTCCAAATATTAAACTCGGCTGGATTACAGCGCATGTGGAGCGTGCGGATAACGAGGCAGCGGATCTCCTCGCAAAGAAAGCCACCTTGTAAGGGATTCCAACACAATATCCAGCACCTAGGAGATACTTCAGAAAGAAACTTCATGCCATCTCCACCCAACTCTGGCAGAATGAATGGAACGATAGTGACACTAGAAGGAATGTCCATCTCAATCTTCCAAAGGTAAAAATTTCCCCAGCTCCATGGAAAAGACCAAAAATCGTATTTGCCACGGGAAATGACCAGTTCCCAACTTACCTTAAGAGATTTAGCCTCAGAACGACTGATTACTGTGGTTAGTTGTGAAGCCCTCTACACTTCTCAACCAGCTGCCGCCTTATAAGCTCATTTCATCTTACATAGCCCTCAAACGTTCTAGAACATCTCTGGTGGAAAAGAGTCCTCAACAACCCATTGTCAAAAATTAAAATAAAAAAAACTGAATAACTTTATCTGAAAATGAAGACATTGTTTTCCCACCCAACAGACTTCAATGTTTTGAAGGTCTCACACTATTGAAACTCTTCAAAATCAACAGATTCTCACTCAACGGACTTTTTGAATTCTCATAATACTCCTCCTCTGCTCAAATTGCATCTCATGTTCAGGTTTTGCGTTTATTTTTCAAACATTTAGCTGTATTTTCAATGCATTATCATCACCATGTTATTTTATTATTAGTCATATTTCTCCTTACACTATATATTTTTGGACATAGGTGTCCGTATGTTTTTCTCAACTTGGAGTATGTTTTTTTCCTTCCTTTTATATAACCTTGATTTATTGTGTTACTTGTCTATTATAAATCCCAATTTTAAGCTAAACTTTTTTTCCTTTTCTTGCCAACTTCATATCAAGTGCATTGTAATATGTTGTTTCTCATATCATAACTAATCATTATTCATCATTTCAAAATTCAATTATGCCCTTTGGCCCTTTAAATCCAATCGATACCCCTTATGGCCAGGATGTGTACAACTACACTCATTGAAGACAGACTATGTGCTCTGTTCTCTTTGGATACATCGAACGGGGGCAAGGATAACTTAATGGAAGAAAGTACAGACGTGATGTCAATCATGTATACCTCCGGGAGTACGGTATGCACTTCCTTCTACGTATACCCATTCAACTGACATGTAACCCTTTGTGTTCCGAGTTCGGGGGTATACAGTGGTTTTAATATTAATGTACCAATTCTATCTCGCAAATATTGATGAGTAGCAGGTTTAGGGAGTACATGCACGTTGCATTTTATGTAACCCCAAAGATAAAAATCGCAAGGGATAAGAATGGTTTCTTCTTATGCTACCGTACTTCGGGTGGAATTGAGATGGAGCACCGTCTTCTTTGAAGATAAAATCATCCCTATTTTGTTGAATATGTGGAAAAAAAGTGTTAGGGTCAGTACGCTTTTACTGGGATTATCCGAATGCAAGAAATAAAATGTTGAACTTTCCTCTATCCTGTGATGTATCGTATGAGTCTCTATCAATTGTCGTTAGTTAGAAGTAAATATTTTAAATCTGCTCCTTCTATTTGAATAACCATGTATAAACTTTTAAACGAGGCGTCGTTTTGGGTTCTAGGGACCATAATCAGAGAAGATAGGCAGAAATTTTCCAAATTTTGGGTCATTAGGAAAATTGCAGTGTATAGTATTCCTACTGGCAATTCTGTGAACAATAGACCTCACTCACTCCCCCAAATAAAAAAAAGATTTACTTTTCATCGCAATCTTTAAAATAATAGCCTATATTATCATTCATTAAGAAGACATAATTGTTTCCAGCGACACTTGACATCATAATTTGACAGCTGTGGTGACACCTTCTTTGTCTCTATATATACACTACCTTAAGAAATTATATTTACTGTAGGGGAAAGAGGGGTGAAACAAGATACCTAAGACTCGAAAGCCTGTTGGAACTAAACTATATGACAAAGAGCCTGCCAAATTTTATTAAAATATTCATCGTTTATCGGAGTACAATATATCTTTCAGGAAAAGTCATAGTTTTACTACTTTTTTCACCAATGATATTTTTCTGAAAAAAGTCATACCACCCGGTTTCACTCCACTAGTGGGGTAAAAAAGGGTGTACATGTTAACTTTATGGGAAATTAGCAAAACTCGATTTTCAGTGGAAAAGTTGCTGGAATTTTTATTTTGAATGACACTTTAAGTATATTAGTCACTAAATTCACATCAAACAGCTGTCTTTGTCCTCCGTGCCACTGCAGCTGTAGTGGACCCAGCTAATACAATTTCTACATTGAATTATATCTTCTCATTTATTTAAATTAGAAAATGAATAATTAAAATATGAAAAATCAACGTCTGATGTGCTTCTATCCTCTTCATTGGAGGAATAATCAGTACTGACTGTTTGGTCGTACTGAACTTGGAGTACCCGGTTTTACCCTGAGTGCAGAGGTTATTTAAAACGAAATAGAACACCGTAATTATTGTAGTAAAATCCTTATTCTTTAATAGGGTATAAATCCTTAGTAAACTTTTAAGCTGGAATAAATATAGTTTTTATAACTGTAATGATTATTAAGTAAGGATAGATTATAAAATCAAAAGAACATTAGAGAGTAATATACATTAGAGAGCAAATAAACCTTCACAGATGTAGTGAATTCAACGTCTGTAATGCGCCACTATGACTGTTCCTTTTTCTTGTCTAGTAGAGTGCCACTGTGTATCTGCCCACTAGAAAAAAGAACTAAAAGCACCAGAATCAAGAGTGCACGGCTTAACCCACTCTCCCCTAGATATACAATATGACGTATCAAAATTATATACAAATTTTACTTTCAAACAAATACAAAAACTTTACAAAGAAATGCAGAAGCAACTTCGATAAAATATTTCAGGAATACTGTGAAAATCAAGCAAAATAAAATTTTTATATGTCATAAATATCCCAAGAAAGCAATTTTTACTATCATAATTTTAACAGTGACAAAAGCACGTGAAGATGGCAAAAGTAACTTAATGAAATAATGAGATTGGTATTTATCTCGATAATATGAGAATTGTCGTGATAAATTACACAAATAACAGATAATATTCTTTAACTTTTTATAATATGCACCATTTGGTCGAATCACTAAAAACTTTTCACTCAAAGTAAACAACATGATTAGATGGAACTAAACAGAAAAAAACAGCTCTCAACCTGGTACTATATCTTATCTCTCTTTTATTTTTTTTCAATGCGAATTATTTGCTGAAATCATTTTTTTAATCAGTTTTAACACAATTACAATTACATGTGCTGCCCTTACAAAATTGATTCAAATGTTGTATTGGCGCCAATGACTTGCCAAAACGATGAAATTGGTTAAATTGCCAACCTATTGAAACAATTTCAAAACATAAAAATCCATACAAAACATAAAAAATCAGTGCATCGTTTTCTATTAATTCAAGGAACATTTCTGCTAAATTCGAAGAAAAATCGAACAACGTGTTTGGCAGTGATTGCGTAAGAAACAAATTTAAAGACAAGTAAAATGTTGAAGGTTCGAGTTAAAACAGCGACCTCGCTTCACTCGGTCAGCAAGGGATCTACCTAATATTTCTATAACAAATGTTTTCAATATTCCTACAAGGAATCTACCTGAAATATATGAAGATAATTAGCTTAAAAATATCGATAAGAATCTTTCACTTCTTACCTTCTGGAATGGGATAGACGAGCAAACAGGCCACCCCTGCGAATGGCAGACTGACGGCGAGGGACATCCTGCGACCCTTGTACTGAATGGAGATTAGCGCCAGAATTGTGACCGGAATTTCTATCGCAAAACTGAGAGCAAAATTAAGAAAAGGATCTCCGGCCAATTCATTGGTGTTATACGATATACCATAATAGACGAAAGCGGTCGCACACCTGAAATAAAAAAAGCAGTTTAAATTGACTATGTTATCATTTTGAGTCTCCATGTGTTGAGCACGAATTATGGAGTCTGATAAATAAGAACCAGTGAGTTCTATAATTTTTTTTAAATATTTGTAAACAGTTTAATAAATGTTTTTCTGTGCTTATATACCTAAATTTTTCCTTGCATTCTTGCAAGTTCGGTGGTTTCTCGTCGGACCCACATTTTTATGATCCTTTTTCTTACCCAGACGGTAGTCTTTTGACGATTTGTTAGAAAGAGTGCGTTTTTAGTATGTAATAAAAACAATAGATGCCAGCATGAATTTTATTTTTTTTCGAATGGATTTATACGGTCATGAACATTGCTTTCACGAAAAAAAAAATGCTTGTTCTCCTGAAATACTTTGTAATTTCTTACTACAATATTATTGTGTATTTTATATTAATTTTAGTTTTTAGTCTTAGTTTTGACTTTTTTTCTTTTCTAATGTTGTATGTATATTGTTTGTTCATGGTTTTTGATATTGTGTTTTTTATGTTTTGTCTTGTATGTTTTGTGAATCTTCCCTGCCGGATTTCATGCGCCGTACACAATTTTCGGTAGTTAGGTGAAGCCGGCTAAATAAATTAAAATTTGTAAGCAATAACAACTTGAATATCCATATTGATTTCTAACATCTCATTTAATACAGGTTGTCAGTAAAGTATATTTGTACTTTTGAAAATAATCACTGAAAACACAAAACTATGAAAGATATATACACTTCCTATGTTTTTATTCAGTAAATAAAGTATCAAAGTCTATTTTCAAATGAAGAGAAAAGTGAATAGTTTGAAATCATTGGTATCAATATTCCCGTTTCAATATAGCTTAAAAATATTCATAAATTCTTACCAAATGAACCACAACACGAAGGTTCGCAGTCTCAATTCAGATTTAAATAAATCCAGAACGTTTATTCCAGTATTTTCCGTGTCATTTGGCTGGAAAAAAAGAGAACGTTTACATATTATTTATCAGATTCATAAAATTGGGTAAACTTCAGTTTTTAAATTTGTTTCTTAATAATAACATTTCTTTGCTTTAAGTTCAGAAAAAATTAATAAGCGACAAACAAACGTGCGCCTTTAAGCAGCAAGGGATTTAATCCAATAAGTGCCAAAATCCTATTATTTTACATTTTCAAAAAAAATTGCATTAATATGATAACGCGAATTAAATATAAAAGCTAACACTGTTTTGAATTTTTTAATCAAAATTAATTGATTTTATTTTTAATTAGAATTTTGAAAAAATTGAGATATAACTTTTATAGCAACCATGCCAACATTTATGTGCTACAATCAAAGATAAAAGTTCCACTCCAACAGTAAATAATGGGTTAGTAAGATCTTGACGAAACTTATGGACTATTTTCAAAATGGCTACAATTTTACCAATAATTATTCATCGAAATTATCATTTTAAGAACTTAAACTTACAGTTTCATAAACAAGTCTTAGTAAAATAAATAAATTTTACGTTCGAAATTACTGACTGAATCATTTCAATAAGAATTTCTCAAAAATGTAATTTTGACACGTTGCGTTGTTATACAATTCAAAAATAAACACCTAATATTTCAACAACTGCTAATTAGAAAAATAATCTTTATCAAATATAGAAAAAAAATTCTTTTAAACCAAGTTAATTGAAATTTTCTGCCATCATTTAAACTAATCATGAATTTATTTCTTACAAATCCTCGTCGGGCAAGCCGGAAGGCTGAGGTAGATTTCTTTTCTCTGGAGTTATAAAGAAAAAAAAACATTTGGTCTATTTTCATTAGGATTATACAGTGGAATCTCCCTATAACGAAATCGCTTGCTTCCAGTTGAAAAATTCGCTATAGAGAAAATTTCGTTATACGGAGATTAGAGATTTTTGCAGTTATTTAAGTAAATGTTACAAACCTTTTAGTATGTGCGGTAAGTTCAAAAATATTTAATTATGACTTTCAATTAAAAATGAAGTAATATTTATTATAAATATGTTAAAATTATATTAATTTTTATTGCATAAATAAAATGCTCAAATGTGAAGACAATTCACCAATTTAGAGAATAATATGTACTAGTATGGATAAAAATAAAATGCGTATTTATTTTTTTGTTTTTTGCCATTTGCTTTTTCCACCCCCACTCCAACCCGATTCTTGGAATCTTGACCCGTAGAAATGTTGCTCCCTCTGTAGAAACCCAGGTCCCCACAACTGCATTACCCTTCACATAGCATTCTGTTGTTATGCGTTATCGCTGGAATGAACAATGCGAGTGGTTCCAGAAACAGGCACATGTGAGCGATTCGTTTGTACAGAAATTAGCAACTGTCTTCAAAAATGACAAAAATCGAAAAGATAAAGGTCTGAAAAAATTCGTTACAGGGAGACGACCACTTCGTTATATGGAGAATATTTTGAATGTTATTTAACATTCCGATTAAATAATTCGTTATAGGAAGAAATTCGTTGTAGGGAGATTTCGTTGTAGGGAGACTCTACTGTAGTTGCAAAAATGAAAGCGTGTGCATGAAAATGTAAATGACGAGATAAATAACGCCAATTGAATATTTATTGAATATTTCACTAACCAAGTATAAGTAGAAATTTAATGATTCTTTTATGACAAAATTTTCCCAAAATATTTTAAGTGTACCTGTTTTAACTTGGTCACCATTTCTTTCAATTTAATATCGGAAATCTCCAATCCATTTCTTTTTGCAGCTTCTGACAAAATCTTGAGAGCTTCTTCTGTTTTCCCCTGAATTAGAAGCCATCGAGGAGATTCGGGTAACAGCCTACAACGGACAATGATCGTTAAAAGTTACCAAGTAAAGGAAGGAAAAGTTAGATAAAGGAAACAATTCAAAATATTGGCTTATTAATAGGTTTTAATGAATAAATCATTACTTAGAAAGCAGAATTCTGTATGAAAGTAACTTTTTTATCTATAAAATTATCTAATATGTTTATTTATTTATTTTTTTTATATTTATTGATTGATTTTATATATAAACTCAAAGAGTAAAAAAAGTTTTATCTTTCAGTTAAAAAGCAATTCATTGGTGGAATTCAAAATATAATATTACAAAACGGTAAAAGTTCAACAAAAAAGAAGGTTTGTATATACACTAATTTCTTAGAATTTTAAATGTACTACTTTTAATTTTTAAGCTTTCTTTTAATGTTTATATTTAACCTATTGTTCATTATAGTTATGGTTACGAAAACCATAAAATCTACAGAAAACCATTATTTTCGACAACCGTTAAATTATTAGTATATCTCTGAGGTAGGAATATTATAATGGTCCAGGTGCAAGACATGGCAATGCTGCTAGTGTTCCTTAAACATCGATAGTTCAGCTATCGATAGTGCAGTCGATAGTTTTTCCAACTATCGACTAAAAATATCGATAATATCGATAGTTTTCTTCCCGGCGATACTATTGATATGTGTTTTTCCAGTCGATAATTTAGAAACTATCGTTACTATCAATACTTCCAGTCGATTGTGTCTGTCGATAGTTTTGAAACTGTCGATAGTTCCCGATAGTTCCAGTCGATAGTTTTAAAACTATCGATTGAAAATGCGCCTATCGATAGTTTTGTCTGGGAGAAAACTATCGATAGTTTTGTGAAAGTCGATACTATCGATTGTTTCAAGCGATAGTTGCGAGAACTCGATATTATTGACGTGGCTCTGATAGTATCGATAGTCTATCGATGTTTAAGGAACACTAAATGCTGCGGACTTAGTGACAGAATCCGTCAGCTTATTGCCATGTGCCAATGGTTTTCGGAACTCAAAATAATTATGCCAAATTCACTATTACCTGGTCGCTAGAAGTACAAAAATATTGAAAACGACTTGGTTGGAAGAATGAAGTTTGCCGGGCCAACATTTAAATTGTGTGTACGAACTTTTGAGAAACTATGCATACGACAAAAAAATCAAGAAATTCATTTTAACAAAATAATGTTTAAATGATGGCATACCATCTGAAATGCATGATACAAAAATTGTTGAAAATGGCCTAAAGGGCAGACTTCTAGGATCTACAGCTATCAAATTTGGCAGGTAGTTTTCTTTCTGGATAGTAGGCGCTCACAACAAAGGGTTTTACAAATTTTAATCAGAGTTTCAATTAAAAATTAATCGAAATTGCAATGTTTGCCCTCAATAACATCGGAGCACAATGCCAATGCGTAACAACTATTTTTAACCACAGTAAAAAGTAAAGCATTAAACTTTCAGTGATGCAAATTTCGTATAATTTTAATTAAAATTTCAAAAATATTTTTAAGTATAGTTTACAACAATACTTTTCATTGTTATTGCATTGAAACAAGCGAGTTGAAACGCTATCAAAACATTTTTGCGTGCAATCGTTACTCTATAATTAAGGGCAAATTTTTGAAAATAATATAAAGACATAAGAATCAAACCTAAAACATTATAATCCTACGATAATTAGGAAAATAGATTTGAATCTACCTACATTTTTTGGAATAAAAGTAAGAAATTCTTATATGTGTGTATTGTAAAGAAATCCTACCACCAAGTTGCTAAAACGACGACACTGGGCAGGATAAGAACAAATTCGATCCAGATCCAATCCCTCAACCACCAGGCGATGAGGGGGAGGTGTAAAGCCCCAGCAATCCAGGTGAGGTAAGTTCCACAGTAGTAGGGGGCTCGGCACTTCGGGCTGACTATCTCTATCACTATAAAAACGATATTTACGTTACCTCAATATTATCTCATTGAGCATGTACAGTCGCGGGGGAAAAAGTAACCACCCGAGCATTATTCCGTCGCTGTTCATTGCTTCTTAAAACTAAAGACACTCTTTTACAGGAAATAACGTATACTAAACTATTCTAAGGTTGAAAATTTCATAAGGGGTCGTCTACATATTTAAAATTGCACTATCTTCAAACTTTTCAATGGTAATACCCTTTTTTGATGCCATAAATAAATTTCTCATGAAAAAATATCCCCGGATATTAATTTTGGTTCCTATATCTTTAATAGATTAGAAGATATTTGACATTTTGCGTTCTCGACATAAAAGGGTCGTCTCAACATTTAGATAGGGAAGTTCTCGATTTGCATTTAAATGTCGGTAGTAGCATTTTAAATTATTTCACACTTTAAATTTCATTTTCAAAGTAATGATCTACATTTCATATTTGATAAAACTTGGTGCGTAAAAAAATAAATAGTGTAATATTACACCACTTTAATTTATAAATTTTAATTTATATATGCAAATAGTTAAATGTTTATATATTCAAATTTTATAAAATAAAGTGGTATAATGATTATAATTAATGATGAAAACGGTTTCGAAATATATGCCGTTCCCTTAAGTGCATCGAATTACAGCAAAAATAGAAAATTTAATGTAACTATAAAACTATTGGTATGAATAAACTCAAATTTTGCATGGGCTTATGAAATAGCCATCTGCATTGATTACTGTTAAAATTCATTAGTGTTTCTATTCAAAATTTCTTGAACATCAAATATCATAAAATATTTCATGTGCTCAAAATTATTTTTAAATCAAAAGAATAAGTATAGAATACTTCAAACTATTACAACAAAAAAATTCTTTGACAAACACTAAATTATTTCTCAAGATATCAATAACAATTCAAAATGTTACCTTAGCATTAAATACTGAAAATTTTATTTGCTTATAATTTCAAAAGTTATTGAGCTTGGATAATGAAATTTGGTATCCGAGCAATAACTTTTCATGAAGTTTTGAAATCCGTTGATAAAAATGAGTGTTGCCATTGGAAAGTTTGAAGTTAGTGCAATTATATATATATATGTAGACGACCCCTTATGGACTTTTTAGACATGGAATCTTTTAGTAGACGTTCTTTCCTGAAAATTTGTACCTTTTGTTTTAAGCGAAAATGAACAGCGGCGGAATAATGCTGGGTACGCCCTTTTTTTCCGCGACCGTGCATACATGTTCAGAAGTTAAACACAATGCTTAAGATTCGCAAAATTTGAAGTTAATATAGATACAATAGTTCGCAGTCAGTAAAAGAGAATCGTGGGGCACGCAGTCATTCGAACTGACAATTTACACTGATGATTCGTTTAAGAGGACATTTAGGGGATAGCTAGAAAGTAATGAAGACGAAAAGGGATTTCGACTCATCTTTATTCTGATAATGAGTTAAAGCTTTCATCTATGGTTTTGTTTGATCGGCACAATTTTTACATGCATTTTTGTAACGCATAGAACGAATATTCAGGTAGATATGAATTATTCTTTAAAAAAGTTCAAATTTTTCGGTATGTTTTTTGCTTATAACATGCTGGGTCTTCAATGAAATTGTACAGAAATTACAGAATACTTGACAATAGTTAGAGAAACATTGTATTAAAATTTGAATTAAGTACTTTGATATTACAGGAAATATGAGTATTTCTAATAAATAATTTTTTACTGTGCATGTAAGAAACGTAGACTAATTTTTCTGTCATAACTTCAAAGCCAGGTACTTAAAGAAACTTATATAAAATTTCCAGTTCAATACCTTTAATATTCAGAAAAATATCAGCATGGAAGCGAGGTGAATTTCGGTTTCACTGTACGAGAAGCTAAATCATGAAGGTTTTTGCACAAACTCATAATTTTAAAACTTGACTCTTCGAATAGTAATTGCTGAGCTGTAATTTAAATAATGGATTTTATTTATAAGTACGCTTCGGTATTCAACATATGCAACCATTATAAAATTCTATAAAATAATTCGAAAATTCAAAATTAAAAAAAGTAATTTGTGGAAAAACCCTATCATTTTGTTTCTCATAAAGATAAACAGAAATTGTGCTCGTTGCAGTACCGATATCGTTCTAAATCTGAATGATATTGAACTGGAATTTTTAAATAAGCTGCCCTATATATCTAGTTTCCAAATTATAAATGAAAAGTTACACTATGTGTCTCACATGCGCAGTAAAAATATATTTACTACGGGTGCTATGCATCCTATAGCATTCAAAGTATTAACTTCAAATTTTAATACAGTGCTTCGCTAAAATATTCTCAAGTATTTGTAAGTTTCATATAGTTTGGTTGAAAACTTTGCATGTTATAAGAAAAAAAACATTCGGAAAAATTTGGGAATTAAAAAAAATACTTATATCTTCCCTAATATTATAGCTATGCTTTACGAACATGCATGTAAATACTATGCAAATCAAACAAAACCATACATGAAAGTTTAAACTTATTATCAGCTTTCTGTGAAACGGGATGAGTCGAAATCCCGTTTTTCCTTCGTCAGTTTCTGGTCGTTCCCCTATATGCCCTCATGAATGAATCTCCACTGTAAAATGCGAGATCCAACGATTTTATGCCCCACTGTAGCTCAACTGTTCGTGAACAATTGTATCCATATTTACTCCATGTTTTTCTCATCTTAAGAATTGTGCTTAACTTTTGCACACCAGTTTACTATCAAAGTACTATTTCTAAGAGCACAGCAGATGCACTGAAATGCCTAAAGACTTTAAATATAAGTATCTAAAGGTATCGTATCTATCCGTAAAAAATTATTATACTGTCATTGTTTATGAGTTGTTAATAAACATCGTAAAATTTGTTTTCAATGATTATAATGAAGTACATTAACGTATATATATATATATATATATATATATATATATATATATTTCATACTTCCGGTTTTCAAATTAATGTCAATTTCCTAAAATCGTGTGGTTTTGGAATGACACATATTTAAAAACATTTCATTTGGAATTTAATCACATTCCTTAACAAGGCTACCTTCAATTCATCATTTGCAGAATTTCTACTCTAAAATTTATTATTAAAAAAATCCGGTGATGTGAGTATCATCGAAATCAATCGTATTTGAATGTCCTGGTCCTCTTAACATTTCGCCAAATGTCATTCAGAAAGGTCATATCTCCTATCTGGATGATCTTCATTATCTTTTTCTTATTTTCTTGGTTGACGATACATTTCCATCACACTTTCTTCCGTGTCTGCGTAAGTCGATGACTTTGGTTTTCCGGAAAGTTGTCTCCGAACATTTTGAATAGTTACATCTGCTTCAAACTTACCTTTAATCCATCTTGTGGTCAGTTTGCCTGACGGATTTGTGTAAAATTCAATCCGAAATCGCTTTTGCACTTCTACCATATGATCATGTGTTCTGAGTATTTTACCAAAAACTCTTTTCTTCAAAATTTAATCTGGATTGTGTCACTATTTCTCAACCGTTAAGTCTGTTGCAAAAATTTGTACCAGCTATTAAAGCATGATAACATTTTTGAGGATACCCTGCATATTTACTAATGGAGCTCGTATCACGCTAAAAATATATAAATGTGCGGATGGTTGTCAGTGTTTGTATTGAACTATTGAAAGTCGTTTAAAATTTGGAACAACGTTACATTGACTACCTGATTAACTTAGGTTCAATGCTGAAGGATTGTTAGACCTTAATGTTGGTTGTATAACATTACAAATATTGCTACAACTTCAAAAATTAGTTTTTTTACAGTGTGAAAATAACATTGATAGTACTGTGAGGATTTCATTGCATCTCACAAGATACAACTGTGTGGCTATTTACTTTTGTTGGAATTGTCGAGATCAGCAGAACCTGAGCAGATGCTTGCCCCATTCATCCAGGCACACACTAAACGATTGTCTCTGAGACTTATGCAATAGATTTCCTCATTGATCGGATACGGCAGTAGAAAGCGATAAGCATACTTTTGCTCATAGATTATAAAAGACTCTAGGGTTTCACATAGACTCGCGATAACAGGCATTGGACCCTATATGACTGGGAAAATAGGTAACGTTGCCTAATAAGTCTTTTTTAGTTTCTAGGAGTTGATGGTCTAATTGGTGTGTAGAAAAAAGTCCTTGAACATAAGCATCCAACTTGACAACAAGGCATTGTGCAAGCTAGTAATGGCTTTATAATGCAGTGGAAAATGTTTGTCTAGCATAGATTGTGTATTATGGTCTAGTTAAAACAAAAATTATCTGGGTCCAATTTCTTGGTAGCCATTTAAAACTATTTAAGGACTTCAACGGCTCAAAAGAGAGTGGGATGTTCTAGGATGATAATGATCTATGTCTTTAAGCCCGTGTTATTCGGGACTGGTTTGAACGGCATTTCGGATACATCTGGTACATGGTATTACCAGACGTATACAAAGATTGTCAGATTATTAGATTGTCAGATATGATTCCCGGGGATAATTTATGGGAAATGCTTTATATCAATCGATTCCATTAACCATAGAATGATGGTGGGCATCGAGACTGGTTGCTTAAATTTATCACTTGACTACTTCTGCCGACTAGTTGCATCTACTTTAATTCCACAAAGATACTGTAAAATATTTTTATGATAATATTTAATATTCGCAATTGTGTAGAATGTTGTATAAATATCGTAAATGGGTGAAGAGTATCATGCTTTAATATGGAAGTTTTTACCATTCGTAAAATTTGAACAGGCCTCACAAGCGATTAAAACGATATCGAGTGACTTATGGAATAACAGTGAATAATTTGATAATAAAATATTTGAATAAAAGGTCGTCTTTAAAATTACATTTTCATAACCTTACTTACTTAAAACAGTTGCGGCTTGGTCAGCAGCGTAAACAGCAGCTGCAACGAAAAACCTCGCTATGGCGAACATAAGAAAGGAGGTCGAGAAGATGCAGGAGATTCCACTTATAATTGCAAGAATATTGCATACAAGAACTAATGGCTTTCTGCCAAATCTAAAAAAGATATGGAATAGAATATAGTTTATTTCCTTATGAAATTTGGTTATCAATTTAATGAAAAAATGAGCAAATTGTTTGGTGGTACGTGATTTCAAAATATGTTTAACGTTTTCATTGTTCAAGCTACCATTCAAATTCAAATGAAAGACATATTTTTGGAATTTTGCGAGTATTTTGTAGTGTATCTTTCTGATAATTTATCTGCGATTAAGTTGTTCTTCCTTAGTGGGAAAAAAAGATTTTAGTCACTGAAAACGAAGCCGGGAAACCACGCTCTTTATTACTTCACTGCTTCAGCTGGTTTTATACACATCAATATTTATACATGAATTTCAAATTTCTTTTTTCGGATCTTTTCTCTGTGAAAACGGAACAGTATGATAGCTTAGGGTGGGAAACAAACAAATATCAGTACAACTTGGAGAAAAGGAAAACAATTATTTTAATACTAATAGTACCATTTATAATTGCTTATATCAAACTTATTGAAAATGTAAATTTTTTAAAGAGAAGAATGCGTTGCAAAACTGTACGCATTAATGCTGAGGATATATTTATTTATTTAAAGAAAAGCATACTACAGAGAAAGCTCCATTTACAGAGTGCTGACAAATACACAAAGAACAAAAGTCACAATGAGTAAATAAAAAAAATATGCCTTAGAAAGCAAAAAGTAGACCACAGAGAATACATAAAATCCTAAAACTTATGAAAACGTATACATAATTAAAAACGAAAACACATAATCACAAAACTTTAAGACACACTATGACACCAAAAGCCGCATTTTTTTTAAAAAAAATTTAAAGTTCGTTTCCAAAAAGCAAGGGTCAAAAAGTCAAAACACGCGAACACCGAGTCTAATAAAAAACACACCAGGAGTTTAAAATTTTAAAAACGTAAATACACACTTGAGATTAAAAAAAATGCAACACTTAAGATAAAAATAAATCAAATACGGCGCCAAAAAACTAATCGAATACATAAGAACACGGAAAATCAAATAGCATAAAAATCTAAAATGTTGTAGAAAGGCAAAATAAAACATATCACGTATTTAAAAGAAGCAAACATTTCGACTTAAAAGCACCTAGAGACATATTAAAAATGTCAAGTTCATCAGAGAACGTGTTAAAAATTTTATAAAACCATATAACGAGAACCTGTTATTATAATTAAATTTTGAATCTAAATTTGGAAAGGAACTCTGGTTTCTTAAAAATCTGGCGGGAACAGCGAAATCTATTGAGCTCATCATATCATTACAATCAATTGAACCATTAATAACTTTGTAAAAGAAAAGAACGCAAGAAACATCTCGTTTGGAGGATAAACTAGGCATATTAAAAATATTACGTAGGAGTGAAGAAGATATATCATGCAATATATAATTTCCAAACATTTTAATGAACGCGTATTATAGGCAGCTTCTACTGATTTTTTGATAAATTCTTTAATGTGAAAGATAAGATCTAAAATATATGCCTTAACTTTGACAAATTCTTGACTTTGCAGGATTATATTGATATTAAAGGACACTGATATTGAAGTGATAGGACACTGCTCCACTGCTAGTTACTAAAGAGATAGGTGTACTTTGGATGACATTGAAATGACAGAACATTATTTAATGTAATCATTTTGAGCTACTAATCCTTTTGGCGCTACAAATGTTGAAGGAGAACGCCATTGAAGCCTGACAGGCGTTATTAACAACAGAAAATCAAAGGAACTGCCTAACGAAATATTGAAACGATAGAGTGTCTGAATCTCCGAAACGAAAAGTAATGATAATGTTACTTTTTAATTCAAAATAAAATGATTATAAAAATATTTTCTCTTAAATCAACCCAAATTTCTTTATTGCAATACCTGAATAGAATAATTTTGTAGCAGGATATTTATGCTTATATGATTGAATGATGCATACAAAATTCGTGTAAAATTAAATATTTCTGTTAGTAAATTTTCGAAATGTGAAACCAGTAAAATAATGAAGGCGGAAGGAACAACAGAGAAAAGTAAAGAAGCAACTATAATAGTACCAATAAATAATCCTTAAATTAATTATTTCATTTTCTGCAACATGGTTTTTTTCCTGGAAATTTGTTTTAAATTCACACTCGCAGACACTGGTACATATTACATTTTCACATGAACTCCATGGTTATTGAAGCATTTGTGCCATCGGTAAACCAATCTATCGAAACCGGCGTAGAAGAAAACAGGATCCAGGCCACGGAGTCACTTAGCTACGGCTTCCTGAACTTTGGCATCGGCTCTGAAATGGCGTCCGGCCAGGTGCTTCCCCAACGATCCGAAGAGATGAAAATCACTTGTTGTGAGTCCGGGCTCTGATGGACGTGCTTGGCCGTCCTGACCTTTGGTCGTCTAGCGCATCTGCTTTGCCTAGTTCAAACTTCTTGAACCAAACCCACACCTATCTTCGTGACCTTACACTCTCTTCATAAACTTCCACTAGTAGGATTCTTTTCTTTAATAGTAAAAATTTTATTACACTTTCTCACGTCAGTCGCCGACCATGTATCCGTCAACGCCACCATCTTCTAACCGAGATTTCGGAGTGCTGCAGCACAATTAGCTGGATCTACTTGTGACGTTTGAATGCTGTGATTGACTATTCGGTTTAGACTTGGAATTGAATTCGCTAAGAAGAAATTGTACACCAGGCAGAGCTCTTGTTACCTTACTTTTTGAACCATCTATGTATCTCGTAGAAAGGGTTCCCAGGTCCGGACTATAAGTTCACGAACATATGGTAGCGGATCAAATCCTGTCGCTTTTTCGGCGAACACATAGGGATTCTCACTTCACATTGGGACGTGTTCGCATGTAGTTCGTCGTTCTCGCTAACGTCCAACGAACTTGTAAGGACGAATACTTTATTTCAGCTAGGAACGAAAGACCAAAAAACCTCCGAGTGTATGCGCTTCTAAATGCCTCCTTCCTCCTCCTTTGGTGACCAACAATCGATGATTGATGGTTCACGATGTGTTTGTTCCTTTCTCATGGTTCGCGGCCTTGTTTCTTTGGGAAATAATTACAACGAGCGCAAGTGGTCAAGCACTTGTATAGTTTTTGGCAGCCTGATCATTCAATTTTTTATGCAAAAGAAATCAGTTTGAAAGTTACGAAAGTAGGTGAAGTAATACAAGAAATTCACTTACTTATCCGTGAGATATGCAAATAGTGTGGAAGAAAGGAAAACCCCTGCAACGAAAATGGACTTCGACATTGAAATTAGCCATTCTCGGTCGCAGACTAAGTTCCACTGCAATAAAAGGAATTATATCACAATATAATTGCCACACTTACTCACAATTCGACCGAAATAACTCCTCCCATTAACCAATATTATTTATATAGTATATCCATAATATACCCCTATCCTCTTACTCCGAAATGATGTTAGAACAAGAAAAAGTAAAAGTCTAAAGCGATGTTTGCTATAGTAAAATAGTTATGCGCTATCATCCGAGACTTCGATAGTTCAACTATAGATAGCGCAGTCGATAGTTTTCCCAAAATATCGACTGAACTATTGATACTATCGATAGTTTTTCCCTCGGCGATTCTATCGATAGGTGTTCTTCCAGTCGATAGTTTAGAAACTATCGATAGTTCCAGTCGATAATTTAGAAACTATCGATACTATCGATTGTTCCAGTCGATAGTTTTGAAACTATCGATAGCATCGATAGTTCCAGTCATAGTTTTAAAACTATCGACTGAAAATGAGCCAATCGATAGTATTGAAGGGAGAAAACTATCGATACTACCGATTGTTTCATTCGATATTTCCGAGACCCCGATACTATCGACTTGGCTTCGATAGCATCGATAGTCTATCGATGTTTAAGGAAAACTGTCTGAGACTGGTCAACGCACCTATGTCTTACAAAATTCATTTCCAAAATTATGGCAGGCAGCGAAAAAAGCCAATTCACAAGCCTATTTTGCAAGAGCTGAATCTTTATATACACCTATGCCTTAATTAGAAGTCCTTATATGTTCGGAGAGCGTTGTATTAGCATCATTAAAATAGAGAAGAAGTGTTTGATTTTTAAAACGAATGCGAATTTATTCATAAAACCGACATTTTAGAGAGAAATTTACACAACAGGATATTGTGAAAAAAGAAAATAATGAAAATAAAAATATTTTGTTATAGCACGCTTTTATAAATGTTTTAAAATCTGAAAACTAAACGTTTTTTACTTTCTAGTATATACAAAATGAAAGTATTGTAATTGTTAAAAAAATCGAACTCGAGATTTTGACGAATCACCAGGTTTTAGACCTCCATGAGTCCGAAAAACATAATTTTGGAATTATGTCTGTCTGTCTGTGAAGACGATGACTCGAAAATTATTAAAGCTACGGGGTGGAATTTGGTATGTGATCTTGTCACATAATTTGTAGGTTTCTATTAAATTTTGGACAAAATCCGTCTACGGTCTGTCAGTGTTCATGTGAAACTCAAATTTTAAATAGCTAGATGGATAAAATTTGGTGCACAGTTTTATCATCAGAAATGTGGGTTCGTATATAATTATGCGACAAATCCGACAAATGGATGACTGTCTGTCTATCTGTATTATCGTATACTTCTGAAGACGATAACTTCTAAAATCCCCCCCCCCCCGCGCGTCAGGCGTATGCGGGAAAGTTTCGTGGAGGCCAATATCCTTTGTTTTATTAAAATTCTGATTATCAAAGTAAAATTTTGCAAAAAGCTATAATTCGTCTCGGATGTTAGAAATCGTCGGATGTAAATGCGTTTTCGTCCCTTTTAAGTTAATATTTTTCGCTCAACATTTGAATTTTTACAGCCTATTGCGTAAAGAAAGAAATGCAAGCCGTTTCCAAAGTCTATTTCAGATTTCAAAAAAGTATTCAAAAACAATTAACAATTGAAGAGATAACATATTCAAATTTGACCTATTTACCCAGTCGTTATCAAAGTTCACAAATTTTGATGATTTGCATTTGTGCATTTAAGGCATCTTATTAATGAAAGAGAATTTGTTGAATAAACACCTATAAAACGGCTATAAATTCTCAAGAAAAGGCATAGCGTGTGTCGTGTTTTATTGAAGCAAAATTGGGTAGGCCTACTCAGAGAAACAATAGGACAAATTAAGCAAAAGCATCCATCAGCATGTCTGTCAATTTGTGTATGGCACAAGGAATTTATGGAGATAAAGACTGTATTGTATAAATAAAGGAGTGTGGTTATTGCATTTCCACCATTCCATTTACTAAGCTTCAGAGAACATGGCAAAAAACTCAAGCTCGGTCTTAATTTATTTCTTGTGACTATTTTCCACAAATTTATCTATTTCTCCTTATATAATCAATTTTCACAAATTTATCTATTTCTCATTTAATAATCTTTTCCTACAAATTTATCTATTCTTCATTTTATAATTATGTTCCAAAAAATTATTTATTCCTCATCTTATAATTTTTTTTCCTCAAATTTATCTATTCATTTTTTTTAAATCTTGAAGCCTTAAAGAGACTTTGTCGAACAACCAGTATTTTGTATATAATAATACTGTTCAGCAACGGATTCAGAGACTACCACTTTTGGACGATTTTACACCGGAAAGGGGTATCCGGCAATGAGTCATACGAGAGCATTTCTGCAGTTCTTTGTTAGATCATGCTGAGTAAAATGTAAACATCACCCTTCTATTCTTCACTTTCCCCCTATTTTGATGAAAATAACTCCGCCCTGCGCATGCGCAAAAGCGCGGAGGGTATCAGAATCCGTTGCTAAACAATATTTAAATGTAATCTTTCATTATTTTTCTCTCTCATTCCAATATCATTTATCATTAATTGCACATAATGATACACACGAATCCTGTTCGTACTTACTTGGCTAACAATGGTTGAACTGTAAATGGAATCATCATATTCCCAAGACTCGCAAGCAATTGTTTCTTTACTTGCACCGCTACTGCCTCCTTCTGAACTTTTAGAGATATTGATAAATCTGTACCTATTAAAATAAGGAAGAGGTTCACATTGTTGCAGAAAAGAGACCATATTTTATGCGAGGTGGGAGGAACAAACTCCAAGATACGCATGTTTAACTCTTTAAACGCTTGTACCGTATTTTTCCGTTTGGTATGTTTAGTTCAAAAGCAGATAAAATAATTTCTTGTTTGATGACATGCTTATGTATATAATTGGATAAATCACTCTCAGTATTTCAGAGATTTGATTAAACGCATTAAACATCCAATGCTTCACTTTAAGAGATAATTTTTAAGATATTAAAGCTATAAGACCAAAATAGCTGAACGCTTACAGGGTTAAAAATAAAACGTTTCAAAAAAAATCTAATGTTGAACTTTCAAAAATTACAGACGCCGTTTCCATATTTTTTCGACGATTTTAATGTTATTTACAGAACTATTTAACATAATAGTTTTGTGTTTTAAATGTTCAATTTGATAGTCCATATTCTTAACAATCTTTCTATACCGTAACTTCCATAGCAATAATGATTGTTTTGGTATCGGAAGAGGTATTTTGTCCCATTCCTCTTGAACGGCTTTCCAAAGCCCACGAAGGTTTGTGGGTCGATGTTTGGATAATGCGCTTTCTCAAAGTCCGAAATTGGAAAAACTCATGGGTGATACAGAACTATTTACCAGGAATATAAGTGAAGATTATAGTCTTTATAATAGCCATTTCTTGTTATATTTTTCCCATGAAATTAACAGTGGGTTGTGAAGTGCGGCTGCTTGATTTGTTTTAGGGCAGTTCTGCTGATTTATGGCGTTGTGGGTAAAGAGATGTTCTTTAATATTTGAAAATTGAGGATAAAATATGGTTTATATAGTATGTGGAGTTGATCTTAGCCTTTTTATCCACTCTTTGCTCTTATTTTTCCATTATATGAAAAACCAGCAGCAATCATGATTCCCTCAGAAAAACTTTCTTTAGATTCTTTGAACCATGTTTTAAGATTTTTTTTTCTTTTTTTTTTTTTTGATGATAATATAAGGAATTTTTTTGCAGTCATTTAAATAGACTGAAGCTTTATCTACTGTTACAACATTTTTTCCATTTTTGTCCGGATAAATGCTTTTCATGAAGAATTCTGCAGCGAGTGTTACGTTCAGAGACATGACATGGAGAAAGACGTTGAAAATCGTATTTTTTGTCATTTTTGGATTCAAATCAGTGTTAATAATTTTGTTTATAGTTGATACTGAGCAGTTCAATGATTTTGAAACGAATATTTGGCTTAGAGGATTTCCTTTTAATATTAAATATCTCACTTTTGCAATATTCGAACAACTGCATTTTTTCCTTGGAAGCGAATTTGGAACAATTTTTCCACTTGAAAGATTTTTCTCCTCTTTGATCATAATAAATGGATTTTTTTCATACATTGATTTAAATAGACTCAAGCTTCATCTAATATTACAACATTTTTTCCATTTTTGTCCGGATAAATGCTTTTCATAAAGAATTCTGCATCGTGTGCTTCTTTCAGCGATATGACGTGGGGAAAGATGATGAAAATCGTATTTTTTGTACTTTTTGGGATTGAAATCAGTTTTAATAATTTTGTTTACAGTTGATACTGAGCATTTTAATGATTTTGCAACAAACATTTGACTTCGAGTATTTTCTTTTAACGTTAAATATCTCACTTTTGCAATATTCGAACAACTGCATTTTTTCCTTAGATACGTATATGGAACATTTTTTCCACTTGAAACCAAACTTGAACGATTTGTTACCCTTCTAATTAACAATATTACCTATTGTGGCTTTAGATATCGAAACACTATGGCTTTCACAGCTTCTTTAAATAACTGAATAATATTAACTCTCTCCGAAAAGAGCAAAAACGTAGCCTTCCATCATCGCTTTTTAAAAAGGAAAGTTTTGCATGTAAACAAAACTTTTAGTAGCAGAAAATAACTTAAAGTTTCAAAAAATTAACAGCTGTAAAAATACAATTTTCCAAGCAAACGAATTTTTCCTACAGCGAAACGAAATCGTCTAAAAAATGTGCGAACACCCTCTGTAATCAGTCTGTTGCGTAAAAGACAGCATTTATTTCGATTCTGTACTGTAATCTGTGTTGTAAAAAAGACAAAGAATGTTATTTAATAAGCCATAGACAGGAAGATTTCAAACTATTGATGGTAGTAAGGATAAACTTCTGATGAAGTGCTAAGATTGTTTAGACGTTCCCATTCTCTGTCTTCTTTCATTTCTGAAGCCGTATACATTTCAGAAAGTCCAAGATAGAGATTACTTGAAAGAATTACCTATAATTTACAGCTTTGTGTTTTAAATTGGAAATATCTTAATAGAAAGCAAAGAAAAAAGTGATAATTTCTTCTTTGACGTTGGTTCCCTCCTAGTATCTAATTATTATTAATAATAATAGTTGGTATCTTTGCTTTTCCATTTCTTTGTTTATGAATCTTCTAAACCAAGCCACTTAATAAATCAACTGAATCACCGGGATTTTTCCGGGATGTTAATCTGAACACATAAAATTGAAACTCTATTTATTAAAGCACGATGTAAATCCACGCTTCTTGTAAGAGTCGAACACAATTCAGAGTGCATTTCCCTTAGATATCAGAAGGCATTATTACGGCATTAAATTATTGCCATCCGCAAATGTGGTAAAGCGATGGGTTACAATTCGAAAATCAGTTTAACTACAGAGTTAATATTTGTCAGAAAAATACTTAATTTTAATTCATTTGTAATTTCAGTCTTAGTGATTCTGATTCAACATTCATAGGAGTGGGAGAGAATTTGAGAATTATCGAAATTAAAATCTTGACATCTGTCATACATGCTACATAGAATAAAGAACAAAATGCTAAAAATATGAAAAATAGAACAAAATCGTGATTCCGTTATTTTAATGTAATTATTAAAAAATTACCAGAAATCGTCTAGATAAGCATTTTTTATATATATTTATCCGTTTACTAAATGCAAGGATTTTTTTATTGGTAGTGTATTGCTATCTAGATATTTTAGGTATATTTTTAACATTTTCTCAGGAAGAAGTTTTATGACATATCCGTATATTAAAATATTCCATGTACATCATATTTTTATTTACAACTCTGTTGCATAACATATTGACTTTCCTATTAACTCTCCTATGTTGCATAACATATATTGATAGCATTTTGCGTAAATAATTGACTTATTAATATATTTTTATACTGAATGATTCATACATTTTTATAGCAAAGAGTTTCGTAAATTTTAAAGGAAAAAAAATACTTCGTTTGAAACAAAAATTGTAATTTCAGTGATTTTAATCAAACGAAACATTATATAGAACAAATATATATATATGTAAAAATCTAGGAAAATAGTTGCATCAAATTTTTGATGCGTATGTAAAAAATTGCAATTTTATAATATTTCAATACGTTTTATTCATCCCTTTCCAAAAAATAACAAAAAAATGAAGAGAATTTTGCTGAAACTTTTTTACAGCATATGAATCAAACAATAAAATTGTAATGAAAATTTCAGAGCAACAGCCAATAAACTTTGTTTCAAAAATCCACTGTTCACTTAACATCTCATTCACAGCAAAAGAATGAGCAACATATGGATAATTATCTTACCTGGAGCACTGTGTATCGGCAGGAGGCAAAGCAGCTTCTTTCCACTCTTGAACACTGAAGTTGGTTTCCGGAGGCCGCGCACACCAGTGATCTACATTTGGAGCAATAAAAGCCATCGACATGTTATTACTGCCGTCTGGCATGGCGCATACAAGGACCACAATGAAGATGCACCACTGCCAAGGCCCGTTTCCGTTCACAAGGTCCATGAGATCCTTCTGATGATGGCTGGCGTCCGCATGAGAGTCTTGCTTTTCCGCTTCATCAGACATTGTTTCTGCTTAATACCTGCAAAACAAATTAGGCAAATAGAAAAAAACGTGGCACGAGATAATAGATAGAGTTTCAGTTTAAAATTATTCGAAAACTCGCAACTGCTGGACCAGATGTGGTACAAGGGATAAAGATAACAAAATAGTAACCTTATTTGTTATTTTTGTTATTGCAAAATAACAAAATTCCCTATACCACTTCTTCTCGTACTTCCTATATAAAAATATCCTTTTTTACAACTCTTATTCAGATTTTCTGAATTTTTAATAGAGGCATGTGCTGTATTAACTATTACGTTGTATTGTCATGTACTGTATTATTTGTTTAAAAATCATTATAGAAAAGGGAAAGTAAGTCCAAGAATAAAAATATTTCCGTATTTTAAGATAGATGTTTTGACATTTAATTTAACTGCATAACTAAAAAATAATTTTCTATGTGCATACTCAAAATAACTGAAACATTAATGTAAAACGTAGTCTCAATTCTTTTAAAATTTATTTATAGTTATTTTACATTTCATTTATAAATAATTACATTTAAATGAAAATGCAGGAATATCCTTGCTTTGTATGTTTTAACTTTTGCTATAGCAGACGAGAGTTTGCAATGCCTTGGCAAAATAAATTATTCCTCA